>PGWS01038294.1:0-94471 GCA_002896235.1 Cicer reticulatum | reverse complement strand
TTTATTCATTTATTTATAGTAAGTAATTTATTTGTATTTGGTGGTTGTGTGGCTATAATTCTCTCGCGAACTATTAGAGACTACGACCGACAAAGAGACGACCCGTTATGAGTATAAAATAACGTATTAAGGGGTGAGATGAGGTTCGATTTTATGAGTATAAAATAACGTGAGATGAACGGGAATACCGAAATTCCCAGATTTTCATTCGGGGCTTACTACGTAGGGTTGAGCCCTATTGAGTAATAATAATTAATTAATAATATATGAATGGCAATAGTGAGGACTAAAATATAATTTAGAAACCTATAGAATTGTTGTGAATTAATTTATATTAAGATTGCGTGTTATTTGATTTTATGAATTTATACTAATTGTTATTGGATGAATGAATGTACTTGAGTGTTCTTATTACTTGATTGAAATTGTGATTTTTCTTGAATGTGCCACTTAAATGATTCCTTACCATGTGATTGATGAAATTGAATTGTGTATTGTGAGTAGTGTAAACCGAATAGTGGGATTTTATTGTGATTAAATGATATACATATATAATGATGAATGTTGTGAAGTCAAACTGAAACTTATTGAGTTGTGATTTTGGAGTTAGAACTATTTTGTCATCATATAGGGAAGGTTTGACAAACCTAGTGATTCAAGGAAGTACAATTGAATGAGCCTGATCGTGGAGGGCTACAGTCGAACTGTAAGGTAAGACTGATAGACCTTGGGGGTACCTCTAGTGGGGAATTCCTAAGTGGAGTAGTGGGTTATTCACTAAGTTCGGGAGATACCGTGCAACACAAGAGTACCCCGACCGTCGCGTATATGTGTGTCAGGTTGAGTTGAGGGGATCTATGAGGACTTGGTCATTCATGAATTGTCCGTCCACTCCTTTAGTGGCATAGTATCAAGCCTCCTAACCAAGTAATTCAGAGTAGAATGGTACCAAATGATGAAGTATAGAGTATAGGACATGCATAACATTTCATCATTGTGATTGTCTTATTGTGAATGAATTTGATAAACCATTTCATACACTTGACTGCTTTTGAGGTTGTGATAATTTGATTGCTTGGGTGTTCTCCTCGTGTAATTTATATTGTTACATAATTTTGATACTCACCCCTCGTTGTTTGTGTTTGGCGTTTGCGATGGACGCAAACGAATTGTAAGTTGCAGGTGATGACTAGTACCATCAAAGAGGCGGAAGCCATCCTGTCTTGGAGACCCTTTTTAAATGCATTGTGTTGATGTTATTTTGAGCATTTTTTATTTTATTTTGGGAATTCCCGCTCTGATAGTGACATCGTGTTGGGACTACATTTGCACTTAATTTAACACATGAGTATGTGTACTTCAAAAAAGATTTTGTTGTCTGATATTATGATTTCAAGTTGTTAAGTTTGATGGAACCTTTTAATTTATTTGACATGTTTTTGATTATGTGATACTTTTTACCTATAAAAAAAATGTTTGAAAGTTTATATTTATTTATTTGTTCGAAATAATTTCATTGTTTAGAAAATAGAGAAATAAAAATAATTTTTTTTTTTTTGGGTTTAGCGTGTCACATTATGTTTTTTTTTTGTTCTTTTTGTTTTTAATTGCAGATTGATGGGTGTAGATGGCAGATGTACAGGTGCAAGAGTAAAACAGTCTGTAAAGCCCAACACAGGGGAGTCCAGTTTGAAGCAGAAATCGGGGTGTAATGAACAATTCGCATGTGTAGAAAAGAAAAAGTCCAACCAGTAATAGCCCAAATTAGTATGCAGAAGTAGAAAATAGGAATGTAAACAGTAGTCTGATCCAAAATTCATTTTTTTAGTATTTCTAGAAACCCTTAATAAATAAATAGTTTATTTTACTTTCCTAGAAACTTTTCTCAAAAATACTCATTTTAACATAATATAAGCTATCCTTAACATCGATAAATATAATTTTAACCAAAATAATCACATAAAAATAATCACATTGATATATGATTACTACTATAACATCTTTCAAAATAATCACATAAAAATACATCATCTTTATAGAATAGCCGAAATGATAAAATAAATAAAATATAACATCAAGCAATTTATATTACTTTAATAATAAAATAAATATGTGCAACTATATAAAAATAAGAAAAATTAATATTAAAATTAATAATATATCAAGATAATTATTTGTAAATAAATAATTAAATAAAATTATTATATAATATAAATTAATTATGTGTGCGTTTAACATGAGTCAACATACCAGAAATATCACATTACTGCAAACACACATATACATGTAGAGTCGCCTAAAATCTATTCTTTAAATATTACACACAGAATACTGATTATTATAGAAAATATATAAAATAATAACATATAATATGGTATTTATATCACTTATTTAGTCAAATATATATAACAAAATTGCATATCATAGAAAAGCTTCCATATAATGAAAGTTAGTCACAAGATTTATCAACATATTTATTCTAAAATAGTTGTAAATCAAATTAATTATCTAAAAGCTATTCACTAAAAAAAAATTATTTATAAAATTTTGAGGTGTCACGATTGCATCCAACCAATTTTGACTTTCTCCATTCTCTTTGGCCTATCGATAAAAAAGATCTCATTCTTCCGTAGCTATATATCATCCGACAATTTTAGAACTGAAAAATGCGAAAACTGCATTGTTACTTCGACAAGATAAACAAATATTTTGGTCATCTTCCTTCCACGATTGGTAATTAAGTACCACAACATCTCTTATAATTCATCAGTTATTGCTCATGTCTTCAGCAAGTCAAATAGTCTTTAAGCAAAGCTCTGATAGGGAAGCTAGAAACACATAAACACAACAACAAGTAAATACGCAGCGGTAATAGCAATCACGCCAACTTGCCAAGAACCGTGAGGAGCAAATTACAAAAATATCATGGCAATATGAATTTAATTAAAATAAAAGACCGTAAAAAACACCGATAAAATTTTAGTGTGGAAACCCCGTCAATGCAAGGGTAAAATAATGGGTCATCTAGACCAAGAAATAGCTCACTATATCAAATATAAGGGTATAGAGAGAGTCTACAACCAGCCTACAACCAGCCAAAATAGCAAAGCGCTAAGCCTAAACAAATGAAAAGCAAGAGGAAGAAAAACACCCAAAAAACCTACTTATGTGCGAGCCCAGTTCCTCATTCTCTAGACGTCTTTTCACCGATCCGGCCATTGAAAACGAAGAGCTAAATTTTGCAAATCAGTTGTCCAAATATCAGCTCTATCCATATGATTAACGAATTCGCAATCGATGTTTTTCTACTGATTTAACAAAATGTGGATTAGCGGTTTACTCTTCTCTTTTCTCTTTTGGTTGCTACTTTTTTTTTCACAAAATAGTCATCTATCTTTTTCAACCCTAATAATACCCCTCTTCTTCCGTATTAATAAGTGAGACAACATAGCTCTAAGTATTTGGTCACTTTTCTCCACTATAGAAGGAGCCCAATACCCACAAGTATCACATGAGAAAAATACAATTAATAATTGTACACTAAATGCAGTAATAAAATTTTATAAATAGCACCCGATGAAGATAAAGTAGTGAATAAAACAATGAGTATTGACGAGGTTAATGATTTGGCCAATGATAAAAATAGATGACAATAATGGATCAACGTTTCCTCGCTAATGAAACAAAATTGTAGATGCATTTTAATATTTTTCTCAATTTAGTTTAGGTATCTTCATATCAAAACACGGAAATAGAGCGTAAATAAAATCAAATTAGAGAGAGAGAGAGAGAGTGAGAGAGAGAGAGAGAGAGACCGACAGAGAGAGAAAAGAGAAGAAGAGAGGAGAGAAGATGAGAGAGAGAAGAGGAAGAGAGAAGATGAGAGAAGAGAGAGAAGAGAGAGAGAGAAGAGGAGAGAGACGGAGAGAAGTGAGAGAAGAGAGAGGGAGAGAGAGAGAGAGAAGAGTCAGAGAGAGAGAAAAGAGAGAGAGAGAGAGAGGAGAGAGAGAAGGATGGAGAGAAGAGCATGAGAGAAAGAGAGAGCAAAGAGAATGAAGAAGAGGAGAGAGAGAGAGGAGAAAATGAAGAGAGAGAGAGAGAAAGAGGAGGAGAGGCATGTAGAAGAGAGCAGTGAGGAGAGGAGAGATGAGAGAGAGAGAAGGGAGAGAGAGAGGAGGAGATGGGAGGATAGAGAGAATGAAGCAGGACGACGAGAGAGAAGAGGGGCGAGGAAGAGGAGAGAAGAGAGAGGAGAGCAGAGAGAGAGAGAGAGGGAAAGAGGAGACGAGAGACGAATTGAGAGAGAACGGGAGAGATGAGCAGATGAGACGAGAGAGAGAGAGAGAGAGAGAGAAGAGAGAGAGAGACGGAAAGAAGAGAGAGAGAGAGAGAGAGAGAGAGAGAGAGAAGAGGTGTAATAGTAATAATCGATTGATCAGTGAATTAAAGAGAAGAATATGATTTCTTTGAATGAAATGAATCATTTGTTATATACTAGTATCATAGTATACTATTTCTATTTCTTAGGTTATAATCTATATACACAATTTTAGATTTCAACTGGGATTTAAAATTAATGTTTTCTCTGTAGTTAAAATGTGTAAATATAATTATACATTAAAAATATAATTTTGGAATTATATTTCTGTACGATATATTGTATTCGAAAGTGTACTTCATTGGTATTTTTTATAAATGCACATGAGTGGAAATTTAAGAGAGATGGAACAATTAATATCTTGTTAAGAAGTGAAATATATGCAATTTTTGGTGATCATTGTTGAGGTAAAAACCTCTTTGATATATATTTTAATTACAACAAACCTTGTGAAATAAATGATTAAGTTTTATGAGCGGTGATCTACTAATGATTTCATTTGAGTTTTATTTAAGAAACATGAATTGCATAAGTGAACAAGCAAGAAACCATTCGCATCATAAAAGTTCATAAGTATTTACTCAATAATGAAAGAATCTCAAAAAGAAAATATCATATGTCAATAATTCAAGAGAATCAATTATCACACCATGTTTTAAATTAAAACAAGTAATGTCTTAACTAAATTGGAAATTAATGACAAGATCATTATGGAAAAACGAATATTATTCTGGTTTATTAAAAAACAACAATATGAAAATCGAAGATAATTCTGGTTTATTAAAAAACACCAGTCTGAAAAACGAAGATCATTATGGTTTATTAGAAACAGACGTCTGGAAAAACGAATATCACTTTAGTTTATTATCAAGATCATTCTAGTTATTTCATTTATGGGCAGAAGTAAAATGAATCTTTTTCCATAGTCCATACCTTAAGAGAAACACATGTCAAGACTACTCAAAACAATACTCAAGCCCAAAAAAGTATAGCTAAAAGCCCAAAGAAGCAAACAACATCAAGATCAGTCTAACTTTTGAAACTCCTTGCATTCAATGGAAAACTAAGCATCACACTAGAATTCATTTTATGTATAGTAAAATCAATGTTACAGAGTTGATGAGACGATTTGGAAATTATTCTGCTGCGAAGGTTACAGAGTTGATCAGCTTGAGGCAAACACTACACACGCCGAGAAGCAGGACTTCATATTGTCTTCTTTAGTCCATGTTGTTGTTCATGATAATGCATCATCAGTGAGGTTTGCTGCATGTCAAAAATCTTCAATTGTTCAGCATCAAGATCTTAACTTATGATAGAACCCGTAAAATCAAAGTAAGGGAATAATGGTATATTATTGGATTAAAGTGGTGAGCTTGAAGCTCTACAATGGTGGAAATAACATAATACAAGTGATAAACCAGAGTCGCAAAGATCTTTTCTAGATTGAAAGGTGCATATTGTAATTGATCAAGGTGTGATCAAGAGAAAAAGTATGAAGGATAACATTTTGGTTCTGAAGCACATAATTAAAATCTCAAGGTTGCAAGGTTTGGACTAGCCCGAGTTGGGTGAACTAATATACTTTTTGTGTGTGATCTTTCTATTCCTTATCTTTAATAATTTGCACACAAATTGAACTTCATTATAAACTAATTTTTTATTTATTTACATCTAACATATCCAGAACGTTATGGACATTCTGTTAAATTAAGCATAGGAAGCCAAATTTTAAAAGGATCACAATTCAAACCCCATATCTTGTGATTGACAGTGCTACTTGGATCAATTGGAGACTTGGGGCAATTACATCATTGAATACTCACATAAAGAGTTGATGTATCACTAACCATATTCTGGAGAGAGAAATGCACGAATAGTTATTTTATTATGAGTGAGATGTGAAATTTTATTATCATCATTCTTTGTAGCTCTTTTTGTAGTGTGTTTGAAGAGCGTTTCATCGCATACAGTGGTGGATTTTTGTTGGGACAAGGGGTGTCCAAAGTTGCCAACTATTTTAAAAAACAATAATAATATAAATGAAAAAATACAAAAAAAAAAAAAAAGAGTTAAATAACATAATACATACACCTTTTGATCTAAATTTCAATATGTAAATTGTGAGTTACGTTCAAATATATAAAACTTAAACTAATGATTTAATAAACACAAAAATTTAATCCAATCAATTAATTTAAAATCAAACCAAATAAACTCAACCTCTATCTATCTGAGTATGGTTTCACTTAATTTAAAATCAAGTGCCGACGTCCAAAAGAAAATTTAATCCAATCAATTAATTTAAAACCTATTGTAGACAACCATTTTCAAAGATAAAGTTGCCATGCAAGTCCAGTATACCCATCAAATTCACCATTCATGGGTTATGGCCTTCCAATCATAGTGTATCTCAACCATCTTTGTGCTCCCAAATTAAACTAAATAATGTGAGTTTCATATTTATATTTTTAACTGTTGTTGCAATTTATTTATTAGTGTTGTATATTCAACAAATAATTTTATTTCAATTTTATGTTTTTAGAATTCAATTGTTGGGCATTTGAGGACTCATCTTATAGTAGAATGGACAAATTTAAACGGAGATGATTATAAATTTTAGAGCTATGAATGGGATAAACATGGCACATGCTCATCCATGGCGCATAACCCATTAGGATATTTATCACTTGCATTGACAATAAAAAATAAGCATGAAATATCACCTATCTTTGCAAGAGCCAACATTTTTCCTCATCCAAAAAAAAATTTATACGAGATCCCAAATTAACCGTACGATAATTGGAGCAATTCATGCAATACCACAACTTTCTTGTGTGCTCGATGCAAGGAGAAATTCGCATCGCTTAGAAATAAAAGTTTTCTTGGATCAAACTGAATCTACTTTCATCATCGATTGTAATCCTTCCAATAATTGTGGCAACAACTTAATTTTGCCACTATAAAATATGTTATATAATGCTTGCATCAAATAATAATAATAATAATAATAATATAATAATAATAGTAATAATAATAATAATAATAATATAATAATAATAATAATAATAATAATAAATAATAATAATAATAATAATAATAATAATAATAATAAGTAATAGTAGTATAATAATAATAGTAGTAGTAGTAGTAATGATGATGATGATGATGAGGACGACGACGACGACGACGACGACGACGACGACGACGACGACGACGACGACGACGACGACGACGACGACGACGACGACGACGACGACGACGACGACGACGACGACATATTGTCTTCTTTAGTCCATGCTGCTGTTCATGATAATGCATCATCAGTGAAGTTTGCTGCATGTCACAAATCTTCAATCTAGCCATTGATCTAGCCGGTGAAAATTTTTGGTATGATTGTGAAACTCACTACAATTCATCATCCTACATTCCTATTGAATGTGGCTCAAAAATATGTCCTGATGTTGCATGTATTGGCTGCAATGGTCCTTTCAAACCAGGTTGCACAAACAACATATATCCTGCTAATGATTCACCACTTAATGGATTACCAAAAATCACCAAAGGAATCATTGGTCTTGCAAGATCAAATATTTCACTACCAACACAACTTGCATTGAAAAATAAACTTCCACCCATGTTTTCTCTTTGCTTACCATCTTCAAATAAACAAGGATTCACTAACTTGCTTGTTGGATCAATTGGAAAAGACCCTTTTCAAGAACTCTATAAATTTGTTCAATCAACACCATTAATTGTTAATCCTGTTTCAACAGGTGTAGTTTCTGTTCAAGGTGGTCCTTCCATGGAATATTTCATTAATGTGAAAACAATTAAGCCAGAGTCACAAAGATCCTAATAGAGAGAAAATTCTCCTAACAACCTATGATTCTCAAACCCCACTCAAGTGCTTCAATCCTTGCTTGCGTGTGAAACATGAATACCCAAAATCATGTCCTCAAAAACTGGTGCCTATATTGATAAATTTAGAAGACAGACAACAAATTTATTACACTGAAATACAGAAAATTCTGTTTTAGAAATAGAGGACCAGAGATGTTACAAGAAATACACCAGAAACAATAATAGAGATACATTGGTTTGTGATTACAAATGGTTTCCTCCCAATATATTTGAGAGTCTTGGTCTCTCCTTTCCAAGAATTAGAGAGCTTGACCTCTCCCTCCCAATTTCTAATCAATAACCGCATACCCTCTTTTTTGCAATAACTTCATTTATTCTAATCGCGTAAAAAGAACGGTCATAACTCTAATATTTACTAATAAGATGTCTAACACAGTGGAATCAAGCAAAAGCTAAAACAATAAGATTTCCCCAACAAATCAACCCAAAATCATAGCAATGTTAGTTTATATCTTATAGCAACATCAAGTATAGATTCTATTACTTCACATAATTAATTGCATCTCAAAAGTTACATGCAAGAGATACATGCATAGAGCCATTTTACCTTCAACTCTTCAAGAGAAAATCCTTTATCAGTTCTGACTTTCAAGCTTTGTTCATGAACAATAGGCCTATATGTCCCAACTATAAGATTGTGGAAGATTGTAATAGCTTTTCTCTAATAAGCTTTAGAATGCAACATCCATAACATATCAACGAAAAAGTAACCATCAATACTAATCCACGGTCAATACACTGGACTAACCTTAAATAATTACTAAAAAGAGTTTTAAGAGTGCGTAAAAATAAACCGAATTACAATGTCTTACCTTCCTTGTTGCTTGATTAAGCCATGTCTTCAAATAGTTGTGCCAAAATTTACGAAGTGTCCATGAGGGATACCATTGACATGTTTAACTACTACTTACCTTCAAGTATTATAGTCTGAATATCTACGATGTTTGATTCACTATCAACCACTTCGTTCGTCTAATGTCTACATTACTTATTCATCAATATCGTAAATCAAAACAAAATGTCAATTAGTAGAAGTAATAACCTCCACCATCAAAAAGGAAATTATTGGATATATAAAGATAAAAATAAACTATATCCAATATTAAAAGCACTGGGGATTATGTAGTGATGTGTATTTGTGTGGCTGTTGTGATAAGATACATAAATGTTTATCAATTGCTTCCTTGTAGTTGTAGAAACTACTCACTAGCATCTCTTTAGCTATACCTCTATGAAAATATGCTTTCACATTCTTGGTAAATTATATAAAAACAGAGGATGTTGTTGTACACATGAATTGACATGTTGAAGTATCTTAAAAGAATTTTGTATTAAGTGTACATGAAGTATATTTTTCCTACATCTTCTAATGAATATCCATCACTCTTTTTCTCCTTTTTTTAATTCTCAAAAGAGCATAGTGGAGATATTTTATAAATTGAAGAATGAAAATTGTTGTATCCAACTATACAATCAATATATAATTGTCTATTACTTCAGATGATCTAACAATGGTTTACCCTATAAACTATTTCATATGTTTTAAAATACAAGTGTTATTTAGTCTATGCGCAAGTTCTTCTAACTTTTAAAACTTTTTGTATGTATTCAAAGATTCTAATATCTTTTTTTTTCCTCTTAAATATACCTCACTATATATGTCCAAATATATCTCAAATATTTGATTTGATAATATAATCAACTCATTTTAGAGAATTAAATAATAAATATCAATCATTAAAGATGAAATCAATAGTTAATATTATGTACACATGCATAATCAATTTTGGATGATTATAATATTAACTATTGATTTTATAACTTTCCCAAATTATCATTTTACCATCTTGCGAGTACATATAAATATTTTTATATTTACTTGTAAGATGGTCCTTAAATATAATTCCAGATATCTATATGTAAAGGTATGAGTTTCAATTTGGATTTAGCATTTCTCTACATAAAAAATGTGCAAATCTAACAACTAAATTATTTGAAAAAAAAATTAAGGAAGAGATGTTAAATAAATAAAAGAAACTGATAATTTTACTAATTTTTTAATAAAGCAATAGTTGTACATATTTACTTTCACTAGCTTTTGTGAATTTTTATTATCATAAATACAAAAAAGATATTATTCGATCTCATGTACAAAATAATTAAATAATTAAATATTACAAAAATAAACAAATACATATTGAAAACTCTCGAAAGAGAAAGTCATTCAAAATATGATATTGATATTTTATATATAGTAATAATTTTATGATTCAATTACATAATCAAATTATTTCAAAATAAAAAAGTAGTCAAAATAAATCTACTATTTTAAACCACCACCCAATTACCATTTGAGACATTATTTTCTTCCTTTTTTCTATTTCTCCAAATATTAGTTAAAAAGAATTTTATATTTTCATAGTTTGTGATCAACAAAATGTTATGACTTAGATGGACAATATGTATAATTCGCAATGATCGTTTCATGTAAAATTAATATTGAAAAAAAAAATGAATATATTAATATATTAAATTATATTGAATATCGAATAATGTAACACATGAAAAATAAATATTTACACGTAAAATATTCATATCTAAATCTATTATCGATTCAATGATACATTAAAACTATATTATTAGAATAAAATGATCATCAGTATCACAACTATAAATAATAATTATCTTTTTCTCAATTTTATAAAATAAATATTATAAGGAGATAAAAAAATTTGGCATCAAAAAATCATTTTCTTCATTATTATGGAAGAATTGCGTATTTTACCTGAAAGTTATTTTAACATTTTAAGATGAAAAACACTTTTATTAATTTTAACATTTTCTATTTGTTGACCATATTTCTTTCTATACTTTATAACAATTCATATTCATTTTTTGGTAATAAAATAAATAAAATATATAAATTTTTTAAAAGAGAAAAAAAAATATTTTGAGTTATGGCTAATGAACGTCATTTTACTCAATAGGACATACCTTCATAAACATCATTCTTAAATAATTGAATTTGTATCAAATTTATATAAGAATAATATTGAGTTGATTTGATTCTAAACATCATTGTATTTAAAGACCAAAGTCACCTTTTACACAAGAACTATGGCTTTGTACAATATGTCTCTAACTCATACAGAACATGATGAATAGAGAAATCAAATCAAAATATTTAAAAGGCACTCTAAGAGAAAACTAGCAAAAAAATGAAACACTAAATGAAAAATCAAGATACGTTTGAGCTCTATTATTATAGTATAGGTTTGCATTATAACCACAAAGTTTAATGGCTTGTGTATCACATCCAATCCCTTTTAGCTTACTGCTTATCTTTGTAAAGGATTAAGGAGTGAAAGCACAATAGCAATGAACTAGGATTAATGTTGAAAATTATCAAATGCATTTATTTAAAAAGTGCTAACAACTTGCAAAAAAAAAAAAAAATCAAACTACCAATAGTCATGTAAAGAACTAGAAGAAAATATATGAAACTTCTATTGAGAGTAACAGCTTTTTATGATAATAATTTAGTAAAAGTTGATACATGGAGACTAGTCCACCTCTATTTGACTAGATATTTAAAACTTATACAAAAGGATGACATTAAACAACATGATGATATGGATTATAAGGGAAGGATAAAGAAAAATTGTAACCTCAAATGTTAAGCATTGTAGCCAAAACATAGTTTAGAAGTCAACAAGAGTATAATTAAACAAGAAGAACTCGTAAACTATAAGTGTATATTTGAAATAACAACATTAAAAGTAAAACTTTAGGGAAGATGAATGATATATGTGTTCTAAATCCAATAAGTGATTTATTTAAGAAAACAAAATAATAATGCATCATATATCGATAGTTGATTTTTTAAATGATATAGCACAAAGTATGGCATTCATGATGAGGTCAAAGAGAGATATGTTGCTTGCTAAAATATCATGTTTCCCAAAACTAGGTATTTCCATATTAAATTAGAGTCCATTAAGCAAAGGGAAAATATGGTTGTTTCAATTGAAATTCAAACTAGATGAGTTTGTAAATAGAAAGAGTAAACTACAAAATAAAATTGATAAAGTGAAATTGATATTATTAGATAGTTCCGAGTTCCATATACTTGGCAAACCAATTTGTATACAACATAAAACCAATTTGAATATGACTTCAATCATTTTTTTCGTTATTATTTCCTACTGAACAAAGTCATAAACCTACAATTGAGAGAAGGTTGTCCTTATAAACTACAGTGTTACAATAACCTCGGCTTACTTTAACACCAAGCTCCTCAATCGTCTGAGTACTTATATCATACCATACTAGTTCATCATCATTTTTTCTCAAGAATATACCGCCTTTCTCTCCTACTCCAATAAGATGTTGAACGCAAGGTAAGGGCTTGACAATGAAGACATTAGTCCACGATTCTTTCACACCGAGTTCACCCACTATTCTTATGTGAAAAGTAGTCGATTCATCATATATTATGAAAGCAATGGATCCATTTAACAACACCATGCGCAAGATATTATAATGGTCAACCATGTCTGAGGGAAAAGGTGTTGTAAGGAACACTTCATTGCACAAGTCAAATGATACCAAACACGGCCCAACCTTACTAAGACTATGGTAATCATCTTTACCCGACCAATGACAAAATCCATCCATGTACACTTCATGATCCAAAAGACAAAAAGGAATGTCAACATCAAGTTTCCTCCAAGAGTTACTTCTTAGACTATATATCTCCCACATCGGGGGAAAACCTACAGGTTCGTCCCATGGCACATCTGCGTAACAATCAAGAAAGAAATCTAATCGTCGAATCACTTTATAGTCATCTCTAACATGGTCATAACCAAAACCATGATAGGTCACCATAGTGTCATGATAAGGTACATAGTCAAAAAGACTAGGTGGAATGACCTTGAATTCATCTGTAGCAGGTTCCAAAATACACATTTTGCATGGACTCTCCCTTGTGTGAGACAAAGAGTCCCGTTAACACAAACAGAACTCAAAATATGAATACAACTGTTATCCTCGTGAAATGGAGGTGGCCAATCTAATTTGACCCTATTTTCAAACCTGTCACCAGAAAGTAAATACAATGTAGAGTGGAGTAGTTCACCCGGTTCACCCGTCAAAGGAACTAGACAATGATTTAGGAGGATAGAAGCACCATCGTAATAGGAATGGTTATTATAAAGGAAATAGTTGCGATACATTATCATAAATTTTAGGGTTTTCCACAAGAGAGTCCAAGCTTTGCGTATACATCCAAATCGGTACAAAGATTTTATAGACAATTTAGACAAAATAAAGAAGACAAGATCATCGGGTATATGGTTGCTAACCTTTATATTTGTTGCAACAACAAATTTCTCCATCTCCAAATGAGACAACGAAGTTTTGCTTGCAACGATTCAAGCAATAGTTAAACCTATAGTAAGTATCGCAAGAAAAAGATATATAAATCAAGTAATAAAAAGCACCTGATGTTGAAATAAATTGATTGCAAAGAGCATTAACAATTGATTGAAGCAATGGATGAATGTTAGAGTGTGTACCGTGTAATCGGTTGATGGATGAAAAAAGGATAGAGGAGGTTTGAGAGAGAATGAATTCTTTATGCCAAACAGTTTTATCTTTTAAATTCTATTAGAAATTGTATACTACTCCCTCGAATAAATATTCATTTTATATGTAAACAAAAAAAAAATTCGCATTTTACTATTTAAGAAAAAATAGAATTGAGAGAAAGAAAATCGCAAATTTATTAATTTATATCTACAAAGAACATATTTTTAAAATTTAAAGTATTAAATTTAGTACATATTTTTATTAATATAAGTGGAATAAATGATATGTTTATAAAAAGGAACGTACTTAAAATAAACAAGGGTACACCTCAATTTTAGTTCTTGAAAGTTTATGATGTTGTTCTTTTGGTCTCTAACTCAACAAAAAATTAACATTAGCCTAAAAATTATGAAAATATCAATCAAATTTAATCTTTGACGTTCTAACGGTATTTTGACAATAAATTGTATGTTTAGCGACTTTTGTGATAATAAGTTATATCTTTCGGAGACTATTTTTATAATTCAAAAACTAATTTATTTTTTTATTGAGTCAAGGACAAAAACGGCAGCGTCAGATACTTCAGATGATCTAACAATGGTTTACCCTATAAACTATTTCATCTGTTTTAAGATACAAGTGTTATTTAGTCTATGCGCAAGTTCTTCTAACTTTTAAAACTTTTTGTATGTATTCGAAGATTCTAACATCTTTTTTTTCCTCTTAAATATACCTTACGATATATGTTCAAATATATCTCAAATATTTGATTTGATAATATATCAACTCATTTTAGAGAATTAAATAAATAAATATCAATCATTAAAAATCAAATCAATAGTTAATATTATGTACACATGCATAATCAATTTTGGATGATTATAATATTAACCATTGATTTTATAACTTTCCCAAATTATCATTTTACCATCTTGCGAGTACATATAAATATTTTTATATTTACTTGTAAGATGGTCTGTAAATATAATTCTAGATATCTATATGTAGAGGTATCAGTTTCAATTTAGATTTAGCATTTCTCTACATAAAAAATGTGCAAATCTAACAACTAGAGTATTTGAAAAAAAAATTAAGAAATAGATGTTAAGTAAATAAAAGAAAATGATAATTTTACTAATTTTTTTATTAAAGCAATAGTTATATATATTTACTTTCACTAGCTTTTGTGAATTTTCATTATCATAAATACAAAAAAGATATTATTCGATCTCATGCACAAAATAATTAAATAATTAAATATTGCAAAAATAAACAACATATTGAAAACTCTCTAAAGAGAAAGTCATTCCAAATATGATATTCATATTTTATATATAGTAATAATTTTATGATTCAATTACATAATCAAATTATTTCAAAATAAAATAAGTAGTCAAATAAATCTACTATTTTAAACCACCACCCAATTACCATTTGAGACATTATTTTCTTCCTCTTTTTTCTTTCTCCAAATATGAGTTAAAAATAATTTTATATTTTCGTAGTTTGTGATCAACAAAATGTTATAACTTAGATGGACAATATGTATAATTCGCGATGATCGTTTCATGTAAAGTTATTAATGAAAAAAAAAATGAATATATTAATATATTAAATTATATTGAATATCGAATAATATAACACATGAAAAATAAATATTTTACACGTAAAATGTTCATATCTAAATCTATTATCCATTCAATGATACATTAAAACTATATTATTAGAATAAAATGATCATCGGTATGACAATTATAAATAATAATTATCTTTTTTCTCAATTTAAAAAAATAAATATTATAAGGAGATAAAAAAAATTTGGCATAAAAAAAATCATGTTCTTCATTATTATGGAAGAAATGCATATTTTACCTGAAAGTTATTTGTTAACATTTTAAGATGAAAAACACTTATTTTTAAAATTATTCTCTAACATTTTAAGATGAAAAACACTTTTATTAATTTTAACATTTTCTATTTGTTGACCATATTTCTTTCTATACTTTATAACAAATCATATTCATTTTTTGGTAATAAAATAAATAAAAATATATAAATTTTTAAAAGAGAAAAAAAATAAATTTTGAGTTATGGCTATTGAACGTCATTTTACTCAATTAGGACATACCTTCATAAAACATCATTCTTAAATAATTGAATTTGTATCAAATTTATATAAGAATAATATTGAGTGGGTTTGATTCTAAGCATCACTGTATCAAATTTTTGTCCAATACAGTTTACTAATTATCTCCCCTCTAGCCACAACCAAGTTATCTTTATTGAGTTTCCACTTTCTAGAAGGAAAATAATTATTAAAACAACTTTCATCAAGCATATGCACATAGATTAAATTGAAGCGAACATTTGAAGCATGTTTGACTCCTTTAAGCAACAATTGCACTACCATGTTGGTTTGCAAGCATACATCACCAACACCAATTACCTTAGATACACCATCATTACCCTTCAGTTCCTTTTTCTGACTTCTCCCCCTATTTTCAGTGACAAGAACTTCAGATTGAGATGAAGAACCATGTGCCTTCCTTCTCATCTCCCCATTCAAAACATCACCTTTAGTCGTTTCCAATGAAACAACACTGTTATGAGATTAACTCGTTATAGAAACCCAAAATGTCTCACAAGACTCTGGCAAAGATAACATTAATCCTAAGAGCTCGTCATCAAACTTGATAGCCATTCCTAACATCTGATCAAGGAGTCCCTAAATTCACCTAAGTGGTCCAAAATAGACGTTCTCTCCTAATACTTTAAACTTATGAAACTATTTGTAACATCCTCTAAATTTATTATTTAAAAATAATTAGAACTTATCAATATTATTCAATATTAAATTACGTGTGATAATTATTTGCCTTATTCGACTTATTGTAGTTTATAAAGTTATTAGTAAGAATTATAAATCAATGGGGAGTTTTATATATATATATATATATATATATATATATATATTGTATGTAGATGTGTCTTTCTAGTGCTAGAAGAAATTGGGCTAAGAGTTTGAGACTTGATATGACCCAACCCACTTGAAAGAGTACAAATTTGAATTATGTGTTTGTGACTTGGTTTTTATGATGAAGGTTGACAAAAAAAAAAAAAAGCACAAAAAGAGTGACATATTATCACTCCAATTCTTCATTAAGACCCTGTAATATGTAACCAACAAATTCTACTTTAAATTTCCCTAAGTCCACAGTTTATGTATACTCACTAATAATAAACAAAAAAGAATACCGAAGCCCTAGCCGCCATCACCTTTACACCTCCTTTTCTTCGTGTATCCAAAGCTTGGGACTTCACAACAACAAAAGAACTAACAGTCCCCCACCAATAAGAGCATTTCAATAGTCCATTGTTTGTAAGTGCTTTTAAATTAAAGAAAGAAAAAAAGAGAATCTTTAAAAACTAAGGTACAAAGCCATACATAACCTGAATTTGTCACATATATATTATACGTTGCTTGTTAATTGTTTGTTTCTCAAATTATTGGATTTTCTGATTTTTTTAAATTGCTATTATGTGCCATTAATTATGTTAATTGTTAGGTTTTCTATTTTTTTTATTAAGTACATAAATTCCTATTATGTGTAACCTCCTTAAAATTTATGATTGAATATATGCCTTAAATTACTACGAATGAAAAATAATTTTAATTTTTATGCGTTAATATTATGACGTTACAAATTTATTACTCATGATTTGAATTTTATTTTTGTTTGTTATCAATTTAATATTGTGATTTGACGAAATTATGAATATATTACTCGTGATTTGAATTTTTTATATAATTGTTTGTATGTTATGAATTTAATACTTGTGATTCAAAAATGTTATGAATTTAATATTGTGACGTTACGAATTTACTAATTATGATTTGAATTTTGTTTGTCTATATGTTATAAATTTAATATTCTTGATTTATTGATGTTATGAATTTACTACTCGTGATTTGAATTCTTTTAAATAATTGTCTGTCCATTGTGAATTTAATATTTATAATTTAATAACGTTATGAATTTACTATTATGATGTTGTTAATTACTACTCGTGATTTGAATTTTTAATAACTTACTACTCGTGTATTAATTTGACATTTTGTAATAATTGTTGGTACATTTAAGATACTATCAATTAATTGTTACATTTTGAGTCCCTAGCAAAACACTTTCGCTACTTCCGTAACCAAATGGATGAAGAGTACATGTGTGAGAGGTTTGAAAGTGGACTCGGGTATGGGATTAAGGAGTGTGTGGGACCCGTAGATATACGTCAATATCAAGTGTTGGTGGAAAAATGCAAAAAGATAGAGATCATGAAACGTGGCCGCCTGAATAGAGGTGTTATTGGTGGACCAACAAAAGCTTGGGACTCCATTTCCTTGTAACATCTTGTGGAGCTTAAAACGTGTACTAGGAAGAAAAACAGCCAAGGTAAGGGATTTTACCTTATATGTGATAATGTTTTAACATTTATCATGTATATGAGTTGAAGTGTGAATATTCTTGTTATATATGTTAAAGTGTTAATTTTATGGCCTATATGATATCAAGTTTCTATTTTGTGTATGTTGTGAAGGTCATTATTTTTATGATTATTTGTCTATGAATATGTGATACTCATGATATGGATGTTATACGTGTTCTTAATGATATGTGAAAAAGGTGGTGATTTTAAAATATAATTTTGAATGCATATGACATGATTCTTAGTAGGTTGTGTGGGAATATATCTATTTGATATTATATCTTCATGTCATGGCATATGCATCTTCGTGGGAGTTGCCTTAGTGAAAAATTTGTTTTCCCCATTGATATGGATGATCTTTCTGTGTGGAAGGTGCCTTAGTGACAGATTTATATCCGGATCATATAGTTGTAGGAGCATTCATTATGCATATGTTTTGATATACAATTAACTAGTTTTGTGTTATTCTTCTATATGTATAGCTTTGGTTTGATGTGGATGATGGAAAAAATTGACCCTTATAACAACATTTGAGGTACTAATGAGTTCAAGGAGATTCAAGAGTAGTTAATGAGTATTGACGTGTGACGAACATGGGGAAAACATGGGTTTATTTTTCAAGACGATTTTGTAAAACCAGAATTATCAAATATTTCTATGTTCTTTTTAAATCTTTTGTCACAAACTTTTAAACTGTACTAGAATTCTAGAAATACGGAAGTGGTTCTCTTTCGTTAAGAATAATTGTTTTTACTTCGTTTCAAATTTTGTAATAAATATTTCTTAATGATATTAAATAAAGTGATTGTTACTAATTATTAAAAATGAATAAATGTTAAGTGTTCAAAAAAAAAAATTCATAAACTTTTCAGAGAAATAATTATTTTTTAAGTAACATTTTGAATTAAAAATCCGAGGCGTTACACTATTCAGTAAGAATAATTTATTATTCCTTGATTTAGAAGCAAACAAAGTGTGCATCTTCTCCCACATAGTTTTTGCATTTGTCTCATTAGTAATATGATTATAAACATTATCTTCTACATATTGCCTAACAAAACCACATATCTCTAGAATATTCTTCCGTAGATTTATCATCCGACTTTTTAGAACTAAAAATAGGAAGATGCATTTTCTTCACAAATAACAAATATTTCATCTTGCCCTTCCACAAATGTTAATTAGTACCATTCAAGCATACTATCTTTATATTCATATTTTCCTCCATCCTTCAAGCAAGTCAAACTGTCTTTTAACCAAAGCTCTAATAAGGAATAAACACAACACAATAACAAGTAATAAATAACATATATAAAATTCCCCCAACTTGCAAGAACTCATGAGGAACAACAACCAATATATATATGGCAGCAAATTAATCAAAATAAAAAAGCATAAAGAACATCATATTTTAACATGGAAAACCCCTCAATGCAAGGGTAAAAACCACGAATCATCTAGACAAAGAAATAGCTTCAGTATAATCAAATAAGGGTACAAGAGAGTCTTAAAATGATGCACAAATTGTGCCTACAACCAGCCAAAATAGCAATGCACTAAAACCTACAAATAAAAAGCAAGAAGAAGAAAACACCCAAAAAACCTGTTGTTGTGCGAGCCCAATTCCTCCCTCTCCAAATGTCCTTTCGCCATTACGACCGTTGAAAATGAAGAACTAAATGTTACAAAATTGTAGTCCAAATATCAACCTGCTCCAACGGTTAACGAGTGAGCAATTGATGTTTTTCTAACACTGATTTAGCAAAATCCGAAATAGTGTTTACTCTTCTCTTTTCTCTTTTGGTGGCTAATTTTTCTTTCAAAATAGTCTCTCTCTTTTTCAATCCTAATAAAACCCCTCTCCACTTTAATAAGTGAAACACATGAGCTACAGTTTTGGAATTTTATCCACCTAGGAAGAGTGCCCATTACCCAACAAGTATCACATAAGAAAATTTTAAAATGGGTACAACTAATTCAAGTAATAAAATATTATAATAGCACCCGATGATGATAAAATAGTGAATAAAACACAATGAGTACTGACGAAGTTACTGATTTGGACAATGATAACAATCGATGACAATAATGGATCAATGTTTCATCGCTAATGACACAAAATTGTATAGGTATTTTAATATTTTGCTCAATTAAGTTTAGGTATCTTCATATCGAAACACACAAAGAGATCGTAAACAAAAATCAAATTAGAGAGAGAGATCGGCGTACTAGTCATAATTGATTGATCAATGAATAAAAGAGAGGAAGATGATTTCTTTGAATGAAATTAAGTAAAGAGGAGGTGAATGAAATGAATCATTTGTTATATAGTAGTATCATAGTATATTATTTCTATGTTCCTATTTCTATGTGCGGGTTCTTCTAACTTTTGAAACTCCTTCGATGTGACATCATTCTAAGATTATAACATCTTTGTATGTACACCAACTCGCAAGTTGGTCGGTAGATATACCCCAACCTCAAGTTATAATCTATATCCATAGTTCTAGATTTCAAGTGGGATTTAAAATTTATGTTTTTTCGGTAATTAAAATGTGGCAATATAATTATATATTTAAAAAAAAATATAATTTTGAAAGTATATTTTTGTACGATATATTATATTCGAAAATGTACTTCATTGATAATTATTTTTTAGAAAAATCACTTTTTAGTATGATATAGAATTCTAATTTGTTTTGAATGATTGCTGGAGTAACGTTGTGCTAAAAAATCCATTACAAATTTCAGATATATGCACATGAGTGGAAATTTAAGTGAGATGGAACAATTACTATCTTGAGAAGAGGTGAAATATATGCAATTTTCGGTGATCATTGTTGAGGTAAAAAACCTTTTTGATATATGTTTTAATGACAACAAATCTTATAGAATAAATGATTAAGTTTTATGAACGATGATCTACTAATGATTGCATTTGAGTTTTATTTAAGGAACATGAATTGCATAAGTGAACGAGAAAGAAGACATTTGCATCATCAAAGTTCATAAGTATTTACTCAATAATAAAAGAATATCAAAAATAATATATCATATATCAATCATTCAAGAGAATGATTATTACATCTTTAAGATAGCATCTTCATGAAGAAGGTGATCAAATACATTCATACAACAACCAATGATCACACCATGTTATAAATCAAAGTAAATTATGTCTTAACTAAATTGAAAATTGATGACAAGATCATTCTAGAAAAACGAAGATCGTTGTAGTTTATTCGAAAAATAACAATATGAAAATCAAAGATAATTATAGTTTATTAAAAAACAGAAGTCTGATAAATGAAGATCATTCTATTTTATTAAAAAGAAAGTATGGAAAAACAAAGGTGAGTCTAGTTTATTATCAAGATCATTCTAGTTATTTCATTTATGGAAAGAAGTAAAATAAGTCATTTGTCATAGTCCAAACCTTAAGATAAACACATGTCAGTACTACTCAAGCCCAAAAAAGTCTAGCTAAAGGCCCATTAGAAGCAAAGAACATAAAGATCAATCTCTAGATTGATGAGTTATGAGAAAGTATAGAAAAGACACTACTCCTGCACATTTTTACAAAAAGTACATCATATTTCTAAAACAAAGGACTTATACTAGACAGCTACTAAATTACTCATCCATGTTTTCCATACAAAACAAAACCAATAACGTTCTGGTTTTACAAAAGAATATTTTGGTTATTCTCTTTTAAAGACAGTTAAAACATATTATTTTCCATAGTCCAAACCATAATTTACAAAGTATCAAGACTGCTCAAATCAATAGTGAAGCTCATAACTCGAGTTTAATGCCCTAAGAAGAAAACAAACCTCAAGATTGATCTCCAAATTGATGAGTAATGAGCAAGGATGCAAATACAATAGACTTAAATTATTCTACAGAAAGCTCTGCATAATTCAGATTTAAAACAGTACCAACTGGCATTTGACAGTCCATTCACTCATTCATTCACGTTTTGCATTAGGCTTAAAAGCAATAATGTTCTTCGTTTGTTTAAAATGTTCTGGACAACAATATAAACACGTGTTTAATGAGTTGGTCTTTATTTATCTCAAACAAATGTTGAGAAGTTTCAAGATCTCAAACACTTTTATGATATACATCATTTATAACTCAAGTCTATCTTTTATGTTTGATTGAGTGTGTTTGTAAAAATACTTTCAAGGCTAAAAGGTGATTGTAAAAATCATGTCCATGTTAAAAGATGAAGATTGTAATTGATCAAGGTCTGATCAAGAGAAAAAGTGTGAAGGAGAACATTCTGATTCTGAAGCACATAGTGAAAATCTCAAGGTTGTGAGGATTAGACAAGCCTTAGTTGGGTAAACCAGTATACTTTTTATGTGTGATCTTTCTATCTTTTATCTTTAATTATTTGCACAAAAATCGAAATTCATTATAAACTAATTTGTTTTATTTACTTATACCATATCCAGAATATTCTGGACATTATATTTCAACCAAAATTGATTTTAAGTTAATTTATATTAAACACAGGAAGCCAAATTTTGAAAGGGTACCAATTCAATCTCCTTTTCTTGTGATTGACATTGCTACTTTGATCAATTGGAGAGTTGAGGCAATTACATCATTGGAGTACTCATATAAATAGTTGATGTATCACTAACCATATTCTTGAGAGAGAAATGTATGAATAGTTATTTTATTATGAGTGAGATGTGAAATTTAAGTATTATCATTCTTTGTAGCTCTTATTTGTGGTGTGTTTGAAGAACGTTTCATCATATACAATAGTGGATCTTTGTTGGAACAAGGGGGGGTCAAAGTCGTCAACCATTTTAAAAAACAATAATAATATATAAGAAAAAAACACAAAAAAAAGTTAAATAACATAATACATACATCTTGTGATCTAAATAATATTTGATATAATAAACACAAAAATTTAATCATATCAATTAATTTAAAATCAAATTAAATAAACTAACCTCTATTGATCTGAGTATGGTTTCACTTAATTTAAAATCAAGTGCCGATGGCTAAAACAAACTATTATATTTTAATTCGCATTATATATGTAGTGTTATCTTAAAAAAAAATGTGTTGTACTTACATATTTTTTATCGCTTTAAAATTTAGTGTAACACCCTAAATTTTATGATAAACTATTTTATTAATTAAATAAAATTTTAAATAATTAATTTGATGTTAAAATATTATAAAATATCTATTAATAAACTTTGTGATTAATTTTTCGTTATATAGGTGATTTAATATGATGTGCTAGTTTTTATAAGTATTAGATTACATGAGCGATATAAATAATAAATATTATATTTTACTCTTTGATCTATTTTTTTTAAAAATAATAGTATTTTATTGTAATATATATATTTATTAAAAATAAAAATAAAAAAGATTTTATACGATTTTACGTGTATATACGTGTACCCAATTAATGTATACTTTTATGTGCGCTTGACTAAATTAAGTATGCACGTATTATATATTTTATTATTTATAACTATTTTCTATTTTTAGTTATTTTTTTCTATAAATAATTATCTTGAGATAGTAGTGATATTGTGTTTGATTTCCTTTATTTTTATATACTTATTGTGACATTGTGGTTTTATATATATTTATTAAGATTTAGTAATTAATATAAAGTGTTATGTTATATTTATTTATTTTATAATTTTGACTATTCTCTAATGATGATAATATTTTTAATTTGAGTATTGGAAAAATAAGTATTATTATAGGATTATTTTGAATATTAGAGTTTTGGTTATTAATGTATTTTAAAATATTAATTATTTTTATTATAAATTATTAGTTTTGAAATATTAATAATGATTTATTAATGAAATTGTGTTTTAAAAAAAAAAATTTAAAACTAGTAAAACCTAAAAGGAGACCAATGGGTTTGACCATTTGTGAACCCTAATTGTTAATAAAATAAACAAACAAAAATAGGAAGGAGAGTGGACGACGGTCGTAAAACAAAGAGAAAACAATAACAATCTATAGTTTGACACCGATGATCGATAATTGTTCCAGAAAAGTTTATCCGTTCTTGTCCAAATTTCAGTATGTTGTTTTATTCATTTAGGTAGTCAAATAAACATATTTCCTCAGATTTTTTAACCATCCAAATTTCTCTTTAAAATACCCGACTTCTCCGTTTATAAAATTCCTTAGTTTGAACCGTTCTCCTTTACCGTAAGTCCGATTTGAGTGAAACCAACGCCAAAACGACCGTGTGAAAATTTTCTATTTTATCCTATGATTTGTTTTCTGATTTATGGTAAGTTTCCTTGACCAAATTTCGAATTTAGTTTTTAGAGTATCTTCTCATAAACTATTTTTAACGTTTACCCATAAACTGTCGAGTTAGATCGATTGATGGACAAAGAGTCAATGAATAAGAGTCAATGAATCGTATTCGTGTGTGAAAGCGTCGAAATAAGGTAAGGGGTGAGAGAGCGTTTGAATTCATGAGTGTAATATATTGTGAGATGAACGGGAAAACCATATTTCCCAACGATTCATCCAGGGCTCGCTACGTATGGCAGTAGCCCTTTGAGGGATAAATTAATTAATGTGAAAATATAGAAATTGTGAGATTAAAATATAGAATAGAAATATTTGTAGGGTGTTGATTGATTTAATTTGTTTGAATGTGTGGCATTTGATATTATTGTGATATTTGATTTAATTTCGTTAAATGTGTGGCATTTAATATATTGTGATATTTGATTTAATTTCTTTAAATGTGTGGTGTGTGATATTATTGTGATATTGGTTGTTGAATTAATTTTATGCATATGTTTGCTTAGATGAGTTTAAATGATGTTATAATAAAAATAGATGTGTTGTGATAATTATATGTAATGATGATGATGTATGATTAACAATGGTGATGTGATAAATTTGTGATGAATATATGTGTTGTTGTATGATTGATGATAGTGGTTTTATAAATTGTGATGAGTTTATGTGATGATGATGATGTGTGATTAATTATAGTGATATTATAAATTGTGATGAGAATATTCACTACTAGAAATTAGTGTTTTGCCTGTGGATTTTCCTGCGGATTAAAGCTAAAAATCCGTAGGAACACATGTTACCTGCGGATTTATTGGCGGAATCATTTCCCCACGTAAAACCTTCGTGGATAACTGGTTCCTGAGGATTTCTGAATCCGCAGGTAACGTACATGCGGATAAATCCGCAGGAAAACTAAATAAATTCCGCAACAAATATTTATAAACTTAAGGTATTTTCTTATGAATATTCATGCCGAACAAATCTGCAGTACCATTTCAACGAATGTTTTCCAAGGGTATTTCCGCAGGAAATGTCACATGCAGTTGATAATATGTTTCGCATGAAAATCCACAGGTAAATCCGTAGGAAAGTTTCTAATGTATATTTTTGATTTGTACTGGTTTTTTTTTTCTTCTGAATTTCGATTTATATGAAAATTACACATAATTATAAATACATTTTTTAAATATTTAATATTAGTCTTTAGTTGGAATACTATTACAATACTCTGAAACAAAATTTATATCGAATTCACAAATCATACTAAATATTAATTAAAGCATGAACTTCTTAGGAAAACAAAGTCTTAACATTAAAATTTTAATTATAATGTATAAACCAAAGGCTTTACTTTATAGAAAATATGAGTATAATATATACACACATTGTACATGATCATATAAACTAAAATATTTCAAAAACGGGTAAACAATATATATCCCTTTATCTCTTTAAATGTTTGGCAAGAGGGACAACGGGTGTAGTAGGATTGACAATCTTCTTTCTTTTCTTTTGCTCCAGTTGCTTACCAGGAACAAAACTCCATGCAACAACCTGATGCATAAAACATGAAGGCGAAAGTGCTCAGTCAAAAAGTTGCTCATAGTTATACATGACCAAAGTAAAGTTTATTGGGCAAATCCAGTGTCCTATCATTTCACTTCTTCTATATCATCAAACCATAATTTGAGATTGATTCAACGAAACAATAATCTGAGATAGAGAAATTCAAGCTTCATAAAAGAAACTGACATCTTTTTAAAAATATTTGCAAGACCAAGTGCTAGCACATTGATATTCACAATTAGCCAGAGGAAATACCTTATATATAAAAGCATTTCCCCATGCTCAATCCGTTCACTTTCTGGAGGATAATCTTTTAATGCCCCTTCATATGCTTCCAGAATTTCAATAGCTTTTGATGCTCTGTTTCGTATTTGAAGTTCAATACAACAGCCACATTAATTTTTTTTTTTAAAAAAAAATCCATTTCAATAGCACCTATCATGATACCATTTCTGCTTGTAAAAATGGAAGGAAAAAGCAAAAACAAAGGTAGCATACCTTCAATCCTTGGCAAACCACTTCATATGCTTTAGATTTACGATCCATGCAATTTAATGTCAAACCCTTCATTGATAAAGGTTCTATTAACTAGAAGGAGGAACAAACAGTTAAATAAATAAAAAATACCCAAAGAATCATGATAATTAAGAAATGGAGAGAGGATAAGTAACTTAAGTAAAAAAGATAGGTGGTGTGTTACTTAACTGAAACATGTAACAAGGAAATAAAACATTCAAGATGACGAAGTCAAAGCAAGCACGGAAAAGTATACCTCCATGATCTAGAATTTTTTTCAAACTGGCATCGGCTGCTTTGAGTTCCTTTTTGTATTGTTTAGTTTCAAAGTATACATCCACATTGTTTTCTGTTACTGATGCATGTAAGCATCAGATCTCTCATTGTAACAAGTATTTGAAAAATCACAAAATGGACATTGCATTCATCTTCCATTAATGAAACAGAATTTCAGTATGATCAAAAATCAATCTTACAAAAATAAAAAAACAAATTAGACATAAGCTTAATTAGACATAAGCATTGATTCTCAAGGACTAGCATTACTCATTCCCAATAATTCATATAACTAAAAATGATATAATTTTGGCATGTGTTGACAGTTTTGCAAATAAGTGAAAACATAATAAGCAAGTATCAGTTCTAACTCTATGGAAAAAAGGCAAAGTTTGAATCTCAGCAATCACACACACCATCCTCTATACATTATTAATAACATAACAACATAAAATACAAAGGGAGGGATTGGGGAGAATAATTAGTTATTGTTCTGTATTTGCAGTGTTGGCCCGTATTTGCACATTGCTGTATCTTCACCAGCTGGCTAGGGATTAACCACCTGTTGAAATTAATTGCTTGATTACTAGGGTCTCTTTCCCCTAAGAACCGGAGGTTTAATACCAAACAAGTAAATACTAAATACCAGCATCAGGTTCCATCCTGGCGCATCCCATTTGCAACTCAGGGCTAAGTGATTAACCAGAGTCTATATTGTATAGTACTTATTAGGTAAATTTGATGTGTGATCCCATAAAGTAAGCAGGTTTTTAAAATAAATTTTGCTAGACATATCAACAGTGTAATTTAAGCTTCAAGGCACATGAAAAATTAGTTAACAGCTGCTACTATTACCTGAAAATGCTATTGATAGCGTTTCAGCAAGTGTACTGAATCGTTGCAAGTAATAATAAAACGGTAGTATCGAGTGTCGAACTCAAGGATTGCGTTTTACTATTGAATTATATTTAGTTACTAAAATTGAACAAAAGGTTCCCAAGTTGATTGAAATAATATTTAAAATTGACAGCAGTAGTAAAATTGATCTTTTATAAATTGAGAAAAATGTCAGGGATGAGTTTCACTTCGAATCCAACCTTGGTGTCTAATTGATCCTAGTTATTGAAATCCTTTATTGAATTATTACCGAATTCTCTTAAGTATTCTTGCCCTAATGTCTTAGTGACAGAACCTTTAATTCCAAAGTAACCCCTAATTCCTTAGTAGATTTAAGATTAGAATTAAGCATTACCGTATAGAAATTCTGTTGTAAATTATTGCTTTGCAACTAATTTAATTGGTTTCATGACCTGCACCTATGTCTAGACTACAAATTCATGAATTTCTCATCTCAAGCATTCGTAAAGTCCACTTCCGTTTCAAAATACAAATCGTAGAACATTTTAATGTTGATCAAGCAATAAAAAGCATTAAGCACAGAGATGAGAAACACAATTCAATAAACTCATTCATATAACTAGAAATCAAATCAGAAAAATAAGGGTTTCATCTGGTTACACTCATCCCTAACAAATAGGGTTTAGTTACTCATGACAGAGATACAAAAGATAAGGGTTAAAGAAGAATTACAAGAATGATTCATGGATGATTCTTGATAAAACTGCTTCAATCGCGTTAGAAACGGCCGTCTTTGAGTTTCTATGCTAGGGCACAAGTCTCCCAAGTTCCCAAGAGTCAAAAAGATCATAAAACAGTAAAAATCACTGTTTTTATGGTTGCTGGTGCGGGTATCGCGCCCCAGGCGCGCTTGGATGCGCTTGGGCGCGTTTCAACAGTGGCGAATGCTGAGAAATGCGCTTGGCTTGCGCTTGGGCGCGCTCCAGCGCTCAGCATCTGCTATCTGGCGTATATTGCATTTTTCTCCTCTTTCGAGTCCGAATTTGGTTCCGGTGTCTTCATGAAAGTTGTAGCTATGGATCCTAGATTTCATTTGCATTTGGTTTGACTCCAATTGGACATCTACAACACCAGATATGGCTGAAATACTCTACATGTGTCATGTTGATTTCTCACCAAAATTCAGCACTGCACCAAAACGCAACGCAATGTAAAATTACGAAAAATTCCTACTTAATCACTAAAATAAAACATAAAACATTTAATTTAACTCAAGGAACAAAAATCAACAAAATATATCAAATAAATCCTTAATTTAACTAGTAGTTGAGGATAAATAAGACTAAAATAGTGGGAAAATATGCATATGATGAAGAGTCATCACAACCCCAAAACTTAATCTATTGCTTGTCCCCAAGCAACAATTTATTTCATATTTGGTCCTGTTAAATGCACACTTAAATTCAATTTCTCAAATTACATCAAACTCAAATTTGAAAGTTCTTGCTACTGCAAAACATTCATCACGCTCTATGGTTGTTTTCAAAAATACAGACAACAAGATTTGTACACATTGGCATTCATTCATCAAATTCAACTCTCTCTTCACACAATCTCACCAAAATTTCTCTCAAGTGTTTAGAAAGGGTTATGAATTTATCGCTCAAATCCTAGAACATGCATCACGCTACCATATGCTTGAAAAAATTCTAGTTAGCAATCACAATGCAGTAAATACATACATTTTTGGAGGATTTTCGGGTTGTAATGGGGCTTAGGTAAGGGTAGGACATTTTAGGATAGTAGGCTTTACCACTTGGAGTTAGGCATACATTTACACCTTATTCTACCATTTTTTTTTCTTCACCTTTCATTATGGGGATTCTCAGACATTGACAAAAGAACCAAGAAGATATTTTTTTTACCAAAGTACACAGATTGAATTTTTTTTCTTCTTTTTTTTTCTTCTTTCTTCTTTCATTTTATTTTATTTTTCTTCTTTTTTTTTTCTTTTTTGTGAGAATCACCACCCCAAACTTAAAAAGTTGCTATCCCATGAGCAACCCCAAACTTAGAATTTTTTCAAGACAAGAATTTTTTTCTACCTAACTCCAAGTAAGGTGATTTAATTAAAGTCAGGTGTTTTGCTTGTAATGTAGCTAGTAACCGAAATAAAAGAGCAAGGCTCAAAGGGGATAGCAAAGGGTAAAATTTTCATAGGGTAGTTAGAAAGGCTCAAACGACCAATAAAATTGCCTCAATGTATGCATAAATTACAAGTGATGCAAGTCAGAATTAGTGCAAGTTCTAGAGGGATAACACATGTCTGGATAATCACACAACAAAGAATTTAAGTGTTTAGGCTCAAAAGCTCACAGCTAGGATAATAAGAGAGAATATGAACAATCAAAATAAAGCCAACATGCTTATGAAAAGTTAAAATTGTATTTTTGAAAAATTGATGGCATATTAGCCTTCTACAACCATTTAGTAATCAAGAATGCATGCATTAGGAAGGCTTGTCGACTTGAGCAATAACATAATCTAAAGAATGAAATTTAACTTGCAAAGTCACAAACATAAATTTTAAGATTAAGTGCAAGTTAGTACAACTGTTTCATCATAGTACACATTTAGTGAAAGGGAAAAAAAACATGAAGAAAAAGAAAGTCAACATATACTGACATTAAACAAAGAAAACGAGAAAACGGAAAGCAACAGGACAACCAACAAAAAGAAAAGAAAAAGAAAGAAAACTTCTCTCAGTTTAGTAGTTCAATGATTCTCGTTTAGATCATCCGCTCTTGTTCCGCTATGGTCGCCAGTATACTGGTGAGGTGCAAATAGATCAGCCTCCTGGTGTCTGGAAAAAGTGCTTCAGGCGCGCTTGGGCGCACGTTCTGTCATTTGGAGCTGTACAATCGCTTCTTAACGCATCTTTTTGATTCCTTGCTCATACCAAACATCAAAACTAAGAGAACTAGAAATTAGAGACTAAAATTGGAACTAAATGGAGTAAAATAAATCTAAAATGCAATAAATAAATACGGTGCAAAGGATATAAAATTGGATTGCCTCCCAATAAGCGCTCGTTTAGTGTCTTGAGCTTGACGTCTCAACTACTGTCAAGGTGGCATATATGACAGGAAGAACACATCATCCTTCTCACCAAAATATACATATTTCAAGTGAGGTGGCAATTGTTTTTTCTCTATATATTCATCTTCATTCCTTTTCAACCCCTCCCATGTAGTGGGGAAACAGGGGAGTAAGATGGTGATGCTTCTGGCATGGCTAAAACATCTTTCACCTTCGGATCTTTACTTTCTTTAACAACATCTTGGGGTAGGCATAACACTCTTTCTAATGGCATAATGTGTCCTTGATGTTCACCTTCTTCATCGACTATCGAATTAAAAATCTCAATTCGGTTGCACCCTTCTCTTTCGTTTGAATGCTCCATGGCTTTTAAAATATTGAATGTGACTGTTTCCTCATTTACCTTAAAGGTTAAGGTGCCTTCTGCTACATCAATCATAGCTCGCCCTGTTGCTAAGAACGGTCTCCCCAAAATCAAAGGAATGTCATTGTCTTCCTCCATGTCTAGTACCACGAAATCCACTGGAAAAATGAACTTATCCACTTTAACCAACACATCTTCCACCACTCCATAAGGGTGTTTCATTGAGCGATCCGCAAATTGTAGCATCAGCTGTGTGTCTTTGACTTTTCCAATGCCCAATTTTTTTGTATATGGAAAGGGGCATAAGACTTACACTAGCCCCAAGATCACACATAGCCTTCCCAAAAGTTCTATTTCCAATGGCACACAGGATTGAGAAGCTTCCAGGATCCTTGAGCTTCGGCGTTAGTTTTCTCTGTAGTATAACACTACATGCTTCGGTTAGCATCACTGTTTCACCGCCGATTTTTCTTTTCTTCGATAGAATCTCCTTCACGAACTTGGCGTATGTTGGCATCTGTTCTAGTGCCTCTGCAAAAGGAATGTTAATTTGTAATTTTTTAAAAACATCAAGGAACTTACCGAATTGTTTTTCTGTTTCTTCCTTTTTTAACCTTTGAGGAAACGGAAGTCGAATTTCTGGTTTTGGCAGTGGTTCCCTTTTTTGTACCACATGTTCTTCCTCCTTTTCAAGAGTGGTGTGCTCTTCCACTAAGTTCGGTGTGACTGTTTCTTTTGAGTGGGTCGAGCTTGAAGTGCTTACACTTTGTTTGACTTTAAGTGCTACTTGTTCACTTACCTTGCCACTCCTTGTTGTCACGGCATTAACATAATTTCGTGGATTCGTAACTGTGTCACTAGGCAAATGTCCAGTCGTTCTTTGTGCCATTTGTTGAGCAAGTTGACCCATTTGAGTTTCCAGATTCTTTATGGATGCAGAGTGATTTTTCTAGATGGCTCTTGACTCTTCAATGAAAGAATTTGTGATTGTCACTAATTTCTCCATGGCACTCTCCCAAGCAGCATTTCTAGGTGGAAATTGGTTCATTTGAGCTCCTTGTTGACCATGAGAACCACCTTGCTGATCTCTCCAGGAAAAATTTGGATGATTTCTCCAACCAGGGTTGTACGTATTAGAGTAGGGATTATTCTGCCTCCGTCATTACTAACAAAATTCACTTGTTCTAGTTCTTCTAACTCATTGTCATCTAGTGTTTCATAGGCTCCAGTTTTATGTGCTCCTCCACAAAGGTTACAGTTAGTCTGCTTTAGTAATTTGACAGAGGCTACCGGGGGTTGTATATTTAGAGCTACCATCCCCTTCTTTATCTCAGCGGCAATAACATCTTTTATCTGTTTTGAGAGCAACATCCCTTGAACCAACCCAACCTCATAAACATTCAATTCTAGCATACCAACTTTTGAATTGCTTTCGCAGTTTTTTTTTTTTCTGGATCAAAGAAAAGATCAGCTGAGGACTGGCCTCGCATACAAGGTTAGACAAATTGTGAGTATTGAAGAGTTAAAGAAAGATAAATAATTAAATAAAAATAAGAGAGTTTTAAACCAAAATTTTTTTAAATTAGAAATAAAATAAAAGAAGAAATTTTATTGCAGAGCAAAAAATTTCAATTCAGTAAGTAAACTAATTCAATAGTGAATTGGCAATCCCCGCAACGGCGCCCAAAAACTTGATAGCGTTTCAGCAAGTGTACTGAATCGTTGCAAGTAATAATAAAACGGTAGTATCGAGTGTCGAACTCAAGGATTGCGTTTTTACTATTGAATTATATTTAGTTACTAAAATTGAACAAAAGGTTCCCAAGTTGATTGAAATAATATTTAAAATTGACAGCAGTAGTAAAATTGATCTTTTATAAATTGAGAAAAATGTCAGGGATGAGTTTCACTTCGAATCCAACCTTGGTGTCTAATTTGATCCTAGTTATTGAAATCCTTTATTGAATTATTACCGAATTCTCTTAAGTATTCTTGCCCTAATGTCTTAGTGACAGAACCTTTAATTCCAAAGTAACCCCTAATTCCCTTAGTAGATTTAAGATTAGAATTAAGCATTACCGTATAGAAATTCTGTTGTAAATTATTGCTTTGCAACTAATTTAATTGGTTTCATGACCTGCACCTATGTCTAGACTACAAATTCATGAATTTCTCATCTCAAGCATTCGTAAAGTCCACTTCCGTTTCAAAATACAAATCGTAGAACATTTTAATGTTGATCAAGCAATAAAAAGCATTAAGCACAGAGATGAGAAACACAATTCAATAAACTCATTCATATAACTAGAAATCAAATCAGAAAAATAAGGGTTTCATCTGGTTACACTCATCCCTAACAAATAGGGTTTAGTTACTCATGACAGAGATACAAAAGATAAGGGTTAAAGAAGAATTACAAGAATGATTCATGGATGATTCTTGATAAAACTGCTTCAATCGCGTTAGAAACGGCCGTCTTTGAGTTTCTATGCTAGGGCACAAGTCTCCCAAGTTCCCAAGAGTCAAAAGATCATAAAACAGTAAAAATCACTGTTTTTATGGTTGCTGGTGCGGGTATCGCGCCCCAGGCGCGCTTGGATGCGCTTGGGCGCGTTTCAACAGTGGCGAATGCTGAGAAATGCGCTTGGCTTGCGCTTGGGCGCGCTCCAGCGCTCAGCATGTGCTATCTGGCGTATATTGCATTTTTCTCCTCTTTCGAGTCCGAATTTGGTTCCGGTGTCTTCATGAAAGTTGTAGCTATGGATCCTAGATTTCATTTTGCATTTGGTTTGACTCCAATTGGACATCTACAACACCAGATATGGCTGAAATACTCTACATGTGTCATGTTGATTTCTCACCAAAATTCAGCACTGCACCAAAACGCAACGCAATGTAAAATTACGAAAAATTCCTACTTAATCACTAAAATAAAACATAAAACATTTAATTTAACTCAAGGAACAAAAATCAACAAAATATATCAAATAAATCCTTAATTTAACTAGTAGTTGAGGATAAATAAGACTAAAATAGTGGGAAAATATGCATATGATGAAGAGTCATCACAACCCCAAACTTAATCTATGCTTGTCCCCAAGCAACAATTTATTTTCATATTTGGTCCTGTTAAATGCACACTTAAATTCAATTTCTCAAATTACATCAAACTCAAATTTGAAAGTTCTTGCTACTGCAAAACATTCATCACGCTCTATGGTTGTTTTCAAAAAATACAGACAACAAGATTTGTACACATTGGCATTCATTCATCAAATTCAACTCTCTCTTCACACAATCTCACCAAAATTTCTCTCAAGTGTTAGAAAGGGTTATGAATTTATCGCTCAAATCCTAGAACATGCATCACGCTACCATATGCTTGAAAAAATTCTAGTTAGCAATCACAATGCAGTAAATACATACATTTTTGGAGGATTTTCGGGTTGTAATGGGGCTTAGGTAAGGGTAGGACATTTTAGGATAGTAGGCTTTACCACTTGGAGTTAGGCATACATTTCCACCTTATTCTACCATTTTTTTTTCTTCACCTTTTCATTATGGGGATTCTCAGACATTGACAAAAGAACCAAGAAGATATTTTTTTTACCAAAGTACACAGATTGAATTTTTTTTTCTTCTTTTTTTTTTCTTCTTTCTTCTTTCATTTTATTTTTATTTTTCTTCTTTTTTTTTCTTTTTTGTGAGAATCACCACCCCAAACTTAAAAAGTTGCTATCCCATGAGCAACCCCAAACTTAGAATTTTTTCAAGACAAGAATTTTTTTCTACCTAACTCCAAGTAAGGTGATTTAATTAAAGTCAAGTGTTTTGCTTGTAATGTAGCTAGTAACCGAAATAAAAGAGCAAGGCTCAAAGGGGATAGCAAAGGGTAAAATTTTCATAGGGTAGTTAGAAAGGCTCAAACGACCAATAAAATTGCCTCAATGTATGCATAAATTACAAGTGATGCAAGTCAGAATTAGTGCAAGTTCTAGAGGGATAACACATGTCTGGATAATCACACAACAAAGAATTTAAGTGTTTAGGCTCAAAAGCTCACAGCTAGGATAATAAGAGAGAATATGAACAATCAAAATAAAGCCAACATGCTTATGAAAAGTTAAATTGTATTTTTGAAAAATTGATGGCATATTAGCCTTCTACAACCATTTAGTAATCAAGAATGCATGCATTAGGAAGGCTTGTCGACTTGAGCAATAACATAATCTAAAGAATGAAATTTAACTTGCAAAGTCACAAACATAAATTTTAAGATTAAGTGCAAGTTAGTACAACTGTTTCATCATAGTACACATTTAGTGAAAGGGAAAAAAAACATGAAGAAAAGAAAGTCAACATATACTGACATTAAACAAAGAAAACGAGAAAACGGAAAGCAACAGGACAACCAACAAAAAGAAAAAGAAAAAAGAAAGAAAACTTCTCTCAGTTTAGTAGTTCAATGATTCTCGTTTAGATCATCCGCTCTTGTTCCGCTATGGTCGCCAGTATACTGGTGAGGTGCAAATAGATCAGCCTCCTGGTGTCTGGAAAAAGTGCTTCAGGCGCGCTTGGGCGCACGTTCTGTCATTTGGAGCTGTACAATCGCTTCTTAACGCATCTTTTTGATTCCTTGCTCATACCAAACATCAAAACTAAGAGAACTAGAAATTAGAGACTAAAATTGGAACTAAATGGAGTAAAATAAATCTAAAATGCAATAAATAAATACGGTGCAAAGGATATAAAATTGGATTGCCTCCCAATAAGCGCTCGTTTAGTGTCTTGAGCTTGACGTCTCAACTACTGTCAAGGTGGCATATATGACAGGAAGAACACATCATCCTTCTCACCAAAATATACATATTTCAAGTGAGGTGGCAATTGTTTTTTCTCTATATATTCATCTTCATTCCTTTTCAACCCCTCCCATGTAGTGGGGAAACAGGGGGAGTAAGATGGTGATGCTTCTGGCATGGCTAAAACATCTTTCACCTTCGGATCTTTACTTTCTTTAACAACATCTTGGGGTAGGCATAACACTCTTTCTAATGGCATAATGTGTCCTTGATGTTCACCTTCTTCATCGACTATCGAATTAAAAATCTCAATTCGGTTGCACCCTTCTCTTTCGTTTGAATGCTCCATGGCTTTTAAAATATTGAATGTGACTGTTTCCTCATTTACCTTAAAGGTTAAGGTGCCTTCTGCTACATCAATCATAGCTCGCCCTGTTGCTAAGAACGGTCTCCCCAAAATCAAAGGAATGTCATTGTCTTCCTCCATGTCTAGTACCACGAAATCCACTGGAAAAATGAACTTATCCACTTTAACCAACACATCTTCCACCACTCCATAAGGGTGTTTCATTGAGCGATCCGCAAATTTGTAGCATCAGCTGTGTGTCTTTGACTTTTCCAATGCCCAATTTTTTGTATATGGAAAGGGGCATAAGACTTACACTAGCCCCAAGATCACACATAGCCTTCCCAAAAGTTCTATTTCCAATGGCACACAGGATTGAGAAGCTTCCAGGATCCTTGAGCTTCGGCGTTAGTTTTCTCTGTAGTATAACACTACATGCTTCGGTTAGCATCACTGTTTCACCGCCGATTTTTCTTTTCTTCGATAGAATCTCCTTCACGAACTTGGCGTATGTTGGCATCTGTTCTAGTGCCTCTGCAAAAGGAATGTTAATTTGTAATTTTTTAAAAACATCAAGGAACTTACCGAATTGTTTTTCTGTTTCTTCCTTTTTTTAACCTTTGAGGAAACGGAAGTCGAATTTCTGGTTTTGGCAGTGGTTCCCTTTTTTGTACCACATGTTCTTCCTCCTTTTCAAGAGTGGTGTGCTCTTCCACTAAGTTCGGTGTGACTGTTTCTTTTGAGTGGGTCGAGCTTGAAGTGCTTACACTTTGTTTGACTTTAAGTGCTACTTGTTCACTTACCTTGCCACTCCTTGTTGTCACGGCATTAACATAATTTCGTGGATTCGTAACTGTGTCACTAGGCAAATGTCCAGTCGTTCTTTGTGCCATTTGTTGAGCAAGTTGACCCATTTGAGTTTCCAGATTCTTTATGGATGCAGAGTGATTTTTCTAGATGGCTCTTGACTCTTCAATGAAAGAATTTGTGATTGTCACTAATTTCTCCATGGCACTCTCCCAAGCAGCATTTCTAGGTGGAAATTGGTTCATTTGAGCTCCTTGTTGACCATGAGAACCACCTTGCTGATCTCTCCAGGAAAAATTTGGATGATTTCTCCAACCAGGGTTGTACGTATTAGAGTAGGATTATTCTGCCTCCCGTCATTACTAACAAAATTCACTTGTTCTAGTTCTTCTAACTCATTGTCATCTAGTGTTTCATAGGCTCCAGTTTTATGTGCTCCTCCACAAAGGTTACAGTTAGTCTGCTTTAGTAATTTGACAGAGGCTACCGGGGGTTGTATATTTAGAGCTACCATCCCCTTCTTTATCTCAGCGGCAATAACATCTTTTATCTGTTTTGAGAGCAACATCCTTGAACCAACCCAACCTCATAAACATTCAATTCTAGCATACCAACTTTTGAATTGCTTTCGCAGTTTTTTTTTTTTTCTGGATCAAAGAAAAGATCAGCTGAGGACTGGCCTCGCATACAAGGTTAGACAAATTGTGAGTATTGAAGAGTTAAAGAAAGATAAATAATTAAATAAAAATAAGAGAGTTTTTAAACCAAAATTTTTTTAAATTAGAAATAAAATAAAAGAAGAAATTTTATTGCAGAGCAAAAAATTTCAATTCAGTAAGTAAACTAATTCAATAGTGAATTGGCAATCCCCGGCAACGGCGCCAAAAACTTGATAGCGTTTCAGCAAGTGTACTGAATCGTTGCAAGTAATAATAAAACGGTAGTATCGAGTGTCGAACTCAAGGATTGCGTTTTACTATTGAATTATATTTAGTTACTAAAATTGAACAAAAGGTTCCCAAGTTGATTGAAATAATATTTAAAAATTGACAGCAGTAGTAAAATTGATCTTTTATATAAATTGAGAAAAATGTCAGGGATGAGTTTCACTTCGAATCCAACCTTGGTGTCTAATTTGATCCTAGTTATTGAAATCCTTTATTGAATTATTACCGAATTCTCTTAAGTATTCTTGCCCTAATGTCTTAGTGACAGAACCTTTAATTCCAAAGTAACCCCTAATTCCTTAGTAGATTTAAGATTAGAATTAAGCATTACCGTATAGAAATTCTGTTGTAAATTATTGCTTTGCAACTAATTTAATTGGTTTCATGACCTGCACCTATGTCTAGACTACAAATTCATGAATTTCTCATCTCAAGCATTCGTAAAGTCCACTTCCGTTTCAAAATACAAATCGTAGAACATTTTAATGTTGATCAAGCAATAAAAAGCATTAAGCACAGAGATGAGAAACACAATTCAATAAACTCATTCATATAACTAGAAATCAAATCAGAAAAATAAGGGTTTCATCTGGTTACACTCATCCCTAACAAAATAGGGTTTAGTTACTCATGACAGAGATACAAAAGATAAGGGTTAAAGAAGAATTACAAGAATGATTCATGGATGATTCTTGATAAAACTGCTTCAATCGCGTTAGAAACGGCCGTCTTTGAGTTTCTATGCTAGGGCACAAGTCTCCCAAGTTCCCAAGAGTCAAAAAGATCATAAAACAGTAAAAATCACTGTTTTTATGGTTGCTGGTGCGGGTATCGCGCCCCAGGCGCGCTTGGATGCGCTTGGGCGCGTTTCAACAGTGGCGAATGCTGAGAAATGCGCTTGGTTTGCGTTTGGGCGCGCTCCAGCGCTCAGCATCTGCTATCTGGCGTATATTGCATTTTTCTCCTCTTTCGAGTCCGAATTTGGTTCGGTGTCTTCATGAAAGTTGTAGCTATGGATCCTAGATTTCATTTGCATTTGGTTTGACTCCAATTGGACATCTACAACACCAGATATGGCTGAAATACTCTACATATGTCATGTTGATTTCTCACCAAAATTCAGCACTGCACCAAAACGCAACGCAGTGTAAAATTACGAAAAATTCCTAGTTAATCACTAAAATAAAACATAAAACATTTAATTTAACTCAAGGAACAAAAATCAACAAAATATATCAAATAAATCCTTAATTTAACTAGTAGTTGAGGATAAATAAGACTAAAATAGTGGGAAAATATGCATATGATGAAGAGTCATCAGCTATCAAGTAATGTGTCTGCCACTGGTTGACAAGAGAATATTTTATAAGTGGACTCTTCTTCATTGTGCTTCTTGAGAACTGAAATGCTTGTAAATGGAAGTTTAGGGTCCTCTAATGTGGCCACAAGAGACAAACGTTAGGTTGCAATGAGTAAAAAATAAGCATTATGTTACACTATTTATACTTCTAATAAAAAATAAGCATATGAACTAAAGATTTACCAATTCCTTTTTATTAAATCTACCAATTCCTTTTTGAATACTACGTATGTTAAATCAAACACATTATCAATAAAGAGCTAACAAATACTATTCAATAGAATCATCTTCCTCTTGGTCTTCATCTTCACCATCGTCATTGAAATCATCTTCTTCATCCTCATCATCTTGCATCATATGCAAATCAACTTCTTCACCATAAACTGAATCATCTTGTAAGTAATTCAATTTTTCTTATAAAAAAAGTTACATAACCATCTAAATTATCTTCAACTTTTGTTGTGAAATATTAAATATGCATATCAATCCACACCACTGGGTAAATAAAAACTGATTGAAATTCTTTCTATTTCTCCACACACAAAAATCAATAGAAGATAGATAGACATAAAGACTACAATCCATCAAACTTTCTTATCTTTAAAAATTATTTAAATTAAACTTTTGTACTGTTTCCCTCTCCTAGTATAATAACTCTTCATTTTTTCAACCCTCAAAACACAGATGTGGGTCAGAGAAGTAACAAAGTGTCCTCCCCTGTTTGGTTGTTGATATATATTATATGCTTAATCAATATCTATCTAATTATTTTAAATTGGACAATGCTGAAAAGCTTTTTTATACCGTTTGAAATCCAAGTATGCAGAAAAGAAAATAAAAGAAAAGAAAAGGAGTATGTGTAAGGAATATATTATTATTATAAGAACATAATGATAGCAAAAAGAACATCCAATAACAAGGAAAGTAAGGAAAAAGAAGGACAAGCACAATGAAACTGTCATCATTATAAGTTCACTATCCAAAACAGCAACATCAAAACCAACCAAACTTTCTCTAGCTCTTATCCTATCTTTTTATTTCCCTTTAAATTCATAACTCTTCCCCCATAAACCAACACTACTCTTCATCAATATTGCACTATACTAAAACAACACCTATACTCTAAATACCAAATTTCTAGCTACATGAAACTACCTATAGAAACAGAGTGGTGTGTACCAAATAATGTTGTGGACATTATGTGCATGGATAACCAACAAACAGTGTTGACTGAGAAAGTGAACAAAACGGTGCGTTTAATAGGTTTCATAATACAAAACGGTTTCAGAACAATATATACAAGATTAGAGGAATGTAATTGTTACTTAATTGATTAATATAAAGAAAAAGAAGCTATGTTACTTAATTTCATAGTTAGTAATAGACAGTTATTGTTGTGGGGTTTGTTAGGGTCATATTATTTTGACGAAAAGGAGGGGTAGTTTGTCCTTATATAGTGATAGTCGGTTTGTCTTTAGTTCCAATTAGCAATTCTAATTCAGTTATCCACCTGTGGTTTATCATTTGAAAAATAAATTGCACCTTTTTCTTTTCAACAAGCTGACACTAAAGTTGATGCTCATTGTCTCTGGTTAACACTGATTTCGTTTGTTAGGAGTAACTAAGGTAAGATTTCACTCATTGTATATATTGTTCTGATGTAGGTAATATATACATGAGCTTCTTTTTCTTTCTATTACAAGATTTCACTTGTTCCATAATTAGAGGAATGTAATTGTTACTTAATTGATTAATATAATGATCAAACAAGATTAGAATGATAGAAATTAATAGCTTAAATACAAATTTCTTAAATACAAATTGTTTTCTTTAAGAAATTGTTTCAATTGTTTTCTAAATAAAACTAGCAGCAGTTTCTAAATAAAGTAGCAGCAAGGTATTTACTATTTAGTGAAGATTTAAAGAAAATAATGAACGGACTGTGACGATTGCTAGTGTGGTTTTTATCAACTTTCCAAATCACTTGTTCCCATTTCCCCCACTTCAATAATACCATGGAATAGGAAAAATGATATACATATACACAATAAATAATCATATGCATGTTAATATTTATCATACAACCACTATTCTTATATCTATCATGTATTCATTTCTATAGTTTTGAAACAAGTTGTCATATAAGTTGAAATCATTAGAAAAACAAAACAAAAGAATTATGAGAATTTTGAATTCAAATATATATTTAATTAAAATTAAGAGAACATCATAAATAAAAATAGAAAAGCAATAAATAAAAAAGGAAGTTGAAATCCAAATACCATTTTTTGCTTATACACTTCTTAGATCTCAGTTCCCTTTTGCCGGAAACACCACTCTTCTTCTTCTCTTGTTTCCACCGCCACCACTCTCACTAAATTAGAAGAAAAACCCTCAATCAGAAGAAAATCAAAACCCTAACTCACTCCAGTTCATGAAAATGAATAATTAAACGAGAATAATGAAAAATGACAGAAATGAGACTGAAATAAAATAGAGTGGCACGCAACACTTACGAAGGCGACGAGGTTACGCTGACGAAGTTGAGGTGCAATGTAAATAGCTTAAGATTCGATGGCCGCAAGGTGTGACGGTGGTGGCTAAACCAGAAGAAAATCAAAACCTAACTCATTTTAGTTCACGGAAATGAATAATGAAAGATAGCGAGAAACGAGATTGAAATAAAACAGAGTGGCGCAACACTTACGACGGCGACGAGGTTACGATGACTATGGTTGAGATACGGTGGCGAAGTGTGACGGTGGTGATTTGAGATGCGACGGTGAGGTGTGACAGTCGTGGGCTAAGAATACGCGAGTGCGACGGTGTGAGGTTTCTGATACGCGAGTGTTTTTTACTTTTTCTTTCACAAAGTTGTTTTAGGGTTTTAATTAGTTTTTTTTTTAACGGGAGGATTTTAATTGTTGAAAATGTTTTTTTTCAGTTTCCATTTTTTTTAAATTCCATTTATTTGTTTTAATAAAAAAAAGATATAATGACAAAAACAAAAATATTTTTTGTCAAATAAAAAAAAATCTCATTGCATATGATAATTACAATATAGTTCATTGTATTTACAATATATTTGATTTTATTTTTTTACCTTTGTATGATCAATTATAAATAATTTTAATGGCTTAAAACGGTGCCGTTTTTAAAAAATTGAATAATTTTAATGTTTATATAGATTTTTCGTTTACTTTTTTATAAACAAATATAATAATTATATTTTTGAGAATTTCTATAGTAAATTTTTAAAATTTATTTTGTTTTGATATCATCAAACAAAAATCATGAATAGTTAAATAATATGTCAATTAGTTTGACTATATTTTAAATTTAATATCGTTAAATTTTTAAGTTTTATCTTTTGATTTCCCTATTTTGAATAATATTTTTTATCATAATTTTAATTATGAAAACAATTTATTTAATTACTGAGTTCAAAATTAAATAGATAAATTTATTAAAACTCTTAATTCAGTGAATTTAATAGACACTATACTATAAAATTTAAAAATTACAATAATATTACTAGTGGAGCGGGTTCAGATGCAAAAATATAACACTCCAAAGCGTCCCTGCTCCAAATTTTAATTTCGGAAAAACCCAAACCCACACTAAATCAAAACGAATTTTCCTTTCTAAATCAAGATGGATTCAGATGCATATTGCTACTGCGAGTCCGAATTATATTGTCATCTTTAATTGTGCAACTTGTCTTATTTTTTTAAATTTTTTTAAAAAGAAATTCTCTACCTTAATTATATGAAAATAAAATCATAAAAAATTGATATGAAATTTACCCGCGGAATTTCCTAAGGATAAAACACTCGTAAACTTTGCTGCGGATTTTCCTGCGGAGTTTGCATGGAATTTGCTACGGAAATTTGCCGCAGAATGAACTTTGCTGCGGAAATATAGTCGCATGTAAATCCGCAGCAAAAGAAAACGTTACCTGCCGTTTGACCTGCGGAACACGAAACCACAGGAAAAGTCTTACGATACATGTGAACCGCAGGAAAATCCTCACGTATTACTGGAGGATATAATTCCGCAGGAGAATCCGCAGGTAAAAAGCAGATTTCTAGTAGTGATTGTGATTTCAATTTGTGTCTGAGATGACGGTATTAATGCAGTATCATATACCAACGAGGGGAGAAAATAAATATTGTGAATTTGTGAAGTGAAGATTATTTTGTCATCATATAGGTAGGGCTTGACAAGCCTAATGATTCCGGGGAAGTACAACTGAATGAGCCTGATCGTGGCGGTCTGCTGTCGAGCCTTAAGGCAAGATTGTTAGACCTTGGAGGTATTCGGGTGGGGAATTCCTAGGTGACTTGGAGGTAGCACTCCAAATGTCGGGAGCTACCATGCAACACACGTTTACCTCGACTGTCACGTATATGTGTCTCGGGTTGAGTTGAGGGGATTTATGAGGACAGGGCCAATTTGAATTGTAAGTCCACCAGGATGGTGGCATAGTATCAAGCCTCCTAACCAAGTACTTCAGAGTTAGAATGGTACCACATTGTGAAGTAGAGTCTAAGCTCATGCATAGCATTGCATTTTCTTGTGATTGTTTTATTGTGATTAATATGTATTATGTGTGATAATAATTTCTGCGATGATTTGATGTTATAGTGGAGTGTATTGATTTTCCTTGATTTTGACTATACAATGTGATGTTTTTCTTTGAAGAATGTTTGTTTAATGATACGGTTTATTGATGATTAATTGCGTGTTCTTCTTATTTATATTATACTATCAACATGAATTCAAAACTCACCTCCTTCGTTGTTTGTGTTTGACTGGCTTGGCCCTGCGTTTGCGAAATCGCAGTTATTACAGGTTAATGAGTCTCGAAGTTCAAGTTTGGGAGAAACCCCGCTCTGATAGGTGATACCGGGAATTAAGAGTTGTAATGTGTATTTTACTTATGTTATTATAAATGGCTTTTTATATGAAAACTTAGTACGAGTAAGTCTTGGGAATTAAATCAAGAAATTATAGTTAAATCAAGTTTATTGATATTGTATTATTTTAATTGAGGAACAAAGTTGAATTGTTACATGTGTATTTAGAGAAACGTGATATCCTAAATTAGATACTAAAGTTTTTATTCTCTTTAACAGATTTTCTTCATCCGCTGCAAGTTTTCTTCAAATAATTTAGAATATATTATTATAAATGTTTTTTGGGGTTTAGGGTGTCACATTTAGTGTTTTAAAAATGTCAATCTAATTGAATTGAACAAAATCAATATGTTCAGTTTGATTCGAATTTTGTGAGTTTTAAAAGGTCAATCAAACAAACTATATTTTTGCTTCAACTTTTCCTTTAAAAACAAATCAAACTTATATGTTTCATCTATAGCTCAATCGCTTTCAATTTTTACAACTTCTCAATCTAATTTATCTACCTCTATTGTTGTGTTTACAATTTTTTTTGCGTTTAAATTGCATACTTGCAACTAAATATTTATATATATTAAAAATTATATTAATTTATTAATTAAAATTTAAAATTTTGGCACCCTTATAGATTTTAGTCAAACTCTACTACTCATCACAAATCCATGAGCGTGTGGTTAAATTTGTTGGTGTGTAGTTTTTCCTTGAGATAATATTTTAGTGTGACCAACTTAGAGGTTATGGTTTTACAAAGTAAGCTTGATGAAATTGATAGTTGACCCATGTATAGATCATTGTATCAAAATATACAAAGTAGATATCAAGTGGAGTGCTCTCTTATGATAGATAGTACGAGACATTAGATCCTTCACCATTTAATACTTATAGATAAACATTGAGATCATAGATATGGTGAAGGAACATACTTAAACTTATGTTTGGAGTGAATTTTTGTTTTATATTATAATTTTTTTTAAATCTAAACGTAATTTAATTTGAGTTCAATTTAAGTTTTTAATTGTGAGTGAGTTTAATTTTTGTTAAAATAAAATCATTTATTTACTTCATTTTATTATGAATTCACTAAATATAAAAAATTGTATTATATAAATAATTACCAATTAAAAAATAATAAATATATATTAATAATTAAATATTTAAAATATTAAATTATATAAATTTATAATTTATTTATAATAATTTTATAATAGTAGTTGATAATAGGTTGTCGAACGGAGCCTTAAATTTTAAATCTTTTAGAACGGTAAATGAGATTGAAAAACTCAAATGATGTTGCCGCTGAAATTTTTCTTAAAAAAAAAAAGTAAAATAGACGGTTAATATAAATAGAATATATAATTGATAAGATACCTGTTAATAATTTTCAAAATTGAATCTATGGACTCACGTGATGTTTTAGCATAGAATTTTTGGCATGTTAAAGTTTTCTTTTTAAATAATTTGATTAAATTTAATAATAACCTAAGCATGCAATAACAAGTTAAAGAATTTATACACGTTAAAAAAGAAATTATTGAAGAGCTTATATCGTTTTATTTCATTTTATAACGACATGCATGCCTTATTTGTTTTTGTTTTTTAACAAATGCAAGCATTACTTATTTAAAGCATAAAACTGTCATTAGTTATTGTGTTTTACATGTAAAATTATGTGGCATAGTTATAGTTATCAAGCTCTATAGCAAAATTTCGAAGTTGTCAAATTTTTTGTGGTAATTATATCATTTTATTTGTAGATAAAAAAAAATTATTGTATAGTTTTTTTTCACTACAAGAAAACATTTGTATACCTACGGAAAATTAGCCACGGATCAGAATCCGTGGGTAAATTAGTTGTTACCCACGGAAAAACCGTGTGTATTGTTGTTTAAAATAAATTTTTTTTTAATTAATTACCACAGTAATTCCGTGGGTAAAATTAAAAAATCCGTGGGTAATGAAAAAAAAATACAATCCTAACTTAAATTTTGCCAAAAATTTTCGTATTATTTTTCCTACGGCTTATCCGTAGGTAATGTCTATTTTTTATAAAAAATTTCTGTTTAATTTTTTAAAAAAGGTCCCCAATAGAAACTAAATTAATTTTAGTAGTGTTAACATAGGCTGCCTTCCAGAACCCAGAAATTTCTCAATACCCAGAAATTTCTCATACCCAGAAATTGTACAAGGTAAACCCAGAAATCGTATGAGCCCTAACCCCTTCTTCTTGTCCGAATTGCCTTCTTCCCTCCCTTCTTCTTGTCCGAATCTCCCTTGTTCTTGTACGAATCGTATGAGAGCCCTTCTTCCCTCCCTTCTTCTTGTCCGAATCGTATGAGCCCTAAGCTCCTCCGCATCCCAAAGTCCGTCTCGTTCCTCCGCATCCCAAAAGCCCGTCTCGTTCCTCCGCATCCCAAGTTCGAGGTGCTTCGCTTCGCTCCTTCTTCTTGTCCGAACCCTCCGCATCCCTGCTTCGCTCCGCCGTGATGATCGCTATCTCTTAAGGTAAGTTATCTTCCTTTAATATCTTTTCATTTTCTGAAATCAATTTTTACTGAAATCGAGTCTTACTGAAAAAGCCCCAATTTGTATTGAAAACCCTAACTTGATTGCTGTTCATGTTCAATTAGGATAGTTAGGTATTGTGTTCATGTTTAACTGTTGCATTTTTATTGTTTATTTACATCTTGATATTAGGTATTGTGTTCAGTTTCATTGTTTATTTACATGTAGTTGTTATGTGAGTTAACTGTTGAATCTGAGAACTGATGGTGAGTCTGAGAGAACTTGGTTGCTGTTCATGTTCAATTAGGATAGTTAGGTACTGTGTTCATGTTTAACTGTTGATTTCTAGCATGTGTTAGTTCTTGTTCCATCTCGATCTCCATCATATATTTTTTAGAAAATCTGAATTTGAGGTTGTTTTGATTATTACGTTTACTAGCTGCTATCTGATTCTTCCATATTCAAACTATGTTTCATTAATGGAAGATGAATGCAACGTGTATTGTGATTTTTCACTGCTATCTGATATTGAATTACTTGCTGTTTTTGTTACAATCAAGTGAAGTGAGTTGTTATAGGGTTTAAGTTAGAGTTGCTCATAGCTTTAGAAAAGTTAGTTGCAGTTTTCTGTTATGGCAGTTTGTTGCAGTTTTCTGTTATTTAAGTGAGTTGAAGAGATCATAGCTTTAGAAAAGTTAGTTGCAGTTTTCTGTTATGGCAGTTTTTTCACTTGAACTTTTAATTTGAAATTGGAAACAATGAAAGGTAATGAAGTTGTTAATGTTGAGTGCGTTACATCAAATAAGGCATATGATACACTTAATACAGCAAATCAAAGGAGCATTGAATAAATTTCAACCTTTAATTTGGTCCATTACTTTCGGTGATGATGTGTGAAATTCTCTCCTTTTGATATATGAGTCTATATGGTAAAGCTACGTTGCATGACTTGCTACTGTGTCATATTATAAGGTGTATCTACCTATTTTAGAATGTTGCCACTTTTCAACACTTATAATTGCAATATATAGGTACAACTATGGATTACTAATTTAAGCTCCTTAATTAGCTTGCTGAGACAGGTTAAGCTGCAATTAACTTCACAAAAAACAGCTGTGATATTTTTACTATTATACTCGCATCTTCAAGTTAGTATTGTTTCTTGATGCTTATTGTTGTAATTTGTTTATGATAAAAATTGTTATTTGTGATTAAATTGAGTACAGATATTATTTGTTAGAATGGATGCCGGGAGACAAACTTAGGATATTTTCATAGAGTCCCAGAACTTGGCTGTAGTATATATTACCTTGGCAGAACGGAAGACAGTCCCAGAACTTGGCTGTAGTTCTCCAGCAATTAAACTTGGCTGTAGTTCTCCAGCAATTAACTTGGCTGTAGTTTTGGCAGAACGGAAGACAGTCCCACAAAGCAAACATTTCCAAATTAGATAAGGGATAAGGCCTAAACTGTGTATGACAAATATTATATTTTTGTATTCTTTGGTATTTATAAACCTATATTGTTCACAAAGCAAACCAAGTAAGATATAAATGTTCTACCTGAAACTTATTATTGGTGCACCTGGAGTGGGGAACTCAAACTTGCAGCTACATCCCACCATAAAAACATTGTTACCTGCATATGAGCTCTCGAACGCTCATGTGCCTCTAATGCTTTTTGTTGGTTTTTAATTTGTTCTTCCCGAGTCCTCTCAAAAGTATCATAATTCCTCTATAAGTAGTCAAAATTTGTGTGGACATTATTTTTATAAGGATTGTGTGAAATATATTTGAATTTTTACTGTCTTGTTAACACCTTTGTATGGTGTATTGTGACTTCACGGGATTCTTTCTTGTTAACAGGACTTTCATTTGCTAACAGGACTTTCAATTTTGCAGCTGCTGTTAGGAGTTTCATTTGCTAATAGGAATTCCGGTTACAAGTCCCATTATATCCCTAATAGTTGGTAGTGAAGACGAAGCACTGCAAGCAAGCCGGTATGTTTCATTCCCATCATTTTTGGTGCTCAATGAACTAAGTATCACATGAGTCTAGTTCAATTCATAAATAATTAAAAAAAGTGGTCCAAGCGGTTGAAATAAAAATTGTGATAGTAAATATTGAATGGGCAAAACATGATTAATGTGTGTGTCAAAAAGACAAGTGAAAGTTGCAATAATTTGCTATAATGATACATTTGCATTTGCTTCCTTGTTTCAATAAATTGAGTCCTGATTTGATTTGAGTTGATTTTACTATACTATTCTATTGATTTTACTATACTATACTATTCTATTTGATGTGAATTATCTATTTGATTTTATTTTACTATACTATTCTATTTACATTATGTTAGCAGTTCCGTTGCTCCTCAATTCTTTGTTTGTCCTTCAAAGTATGGATGGCTACCACCCAGATCGTAGTTGGGTATATGATAGACTTTATGTTCAACGAGGGGGGTTGAAACCAGCATTTGCAAAAGGTGTTGAAGAGTTTATAACAAAGGCAATAAGTCGTAATCAGTTTGTAGAAGATGGTGGCATCAGATGTCCTTGTCACAATTGTATGTGTGTAACGGTGTATTGTCTGTAAGTGAAGTCAAACTTCACTTGTATAGGTTTGGGTTCCAACCAAATTATTGGTATTGGACTCAACATGGTGAAGAAGCTCCACATGTTGACCCAGAAAATGTTCCAAGTAGTAGTGGATATATTGATAACGATGATCCATTTACGTTAATGCAACATATGGTCGATGATGCTATTGGTCCAACTTATGACTTCCAAAATATGGGTGATGAGGGCAACGAGGAAGATATTAATGAAGAGCCTCCAAATGAGGATGCTCAAGACTTTTATGATTTGTTAACTGCTGCAAACAAACCCTTATATGAGGGGGCTTCTAATTCAAAACTTTCAATATGCGTGAAACTTTTAGCTTGCAAATCAAATTGGAATGTGTTCCGCATAAATGTCTTGATTTCTTTGCAACCATGCTTGTAGATGTGTGTCCTTTTAAGGATTCACTTCCAAAAAAATTTTACCAAGCGAAAAAAACTGGTGACAATGCTAGGATTGAAGTCTGAGAAAATTGATTGTTGTGTTAAAGGGTGCATGTTGTACTACAAAGAGAATAGTGCAGATATAGAGTGTAGGTTTTGTCATGAACCCCGATATGTTCCTCGTAAGCCTGGGATAGGTAACCACAAAGACATTCCAATTAAGAGGATGTTCTATATGCCAATCACTCCTAGGTTAAAAAGATTGTATGCATCAACAGAAACTGCTGCCCAAATGAGATGGCATCAACATAATATATCAAGTTCAGGCATTTTACGTCATCCATCTGATGGGAAGCTTGGAATCATTTTGATGCAAGGTATCCAGACTTCGCAAATGAACCAAGAAATGTAAGGCTTGGGTTATGTTCTGATGGCTTCACGCCATACATTCAGGCATCTTCATCCCCATATTCTTGTTGGCCTGTTGTTGTGACCCCGTATAATCTCCCGCCTGAAATGTGCATGACTAAACCATTCATGTTTTTGACTTGTCTCATACCTGGACCATCTAACCCAAAAGCAAACATTGATGTGTATTTACAACCATTAATAGACGAGCTTCAACAATTGTGGAGTGAAGGGGCTTTGACTTATGATATTTCCATGAAACAAAACTTTGTAATGAGGGCAACCTTAATGTGGACAATTAACGATTTTCCTGCTTATGGCATGTTATCTGGATGGAGTACCCAAGGTAAGTTGGCATGTCCGGTGTGTATGGATGGAAATAAGGCTTTTACTTTAAAATACGGTGGAAAAAATTCATGGTTTGATTGTCACCGTCGTTTCTTACCTCATAATCATGCATTTAGAAGAAGTAAAAAAAGGGTTCACTAAAAATAGGGTTGTGAAGGATGAACCTCCTCCAATATTGAATGGTGAAGAAGTTTGGGTTTTGGTTCACAATATTCCACGAGTGATAGATAATGCACATACTAAATTGTCTGGATATGGAGTTAGCCATAATTGGACTAAACGAAGCATATTTTGGGATCTTCCATATTGGAAAGATAATTTATTAAGGCATAATTTAGATGTCATGCACATAGAAAAAAACTTCTTTGATAATGTGTTTAACACTGTCATGAATGTTAAGAACAAGACTAAGGACAATGAAAAAGCACGAATGGACTTGGCCATCATTTGCCAACGTAGCGACCTGGAGTTGGTTCCACATAACAATGGAAAAATGAAAAAACCTAAGGCAAATTATTGTCTTACGTCTAGTGAGGCAAAGAAATTTTGTAAATGGATAAAGGAGCTTAAGATGCCAGATGGGTATGCTTCTAACTTGGCAAGATGTGCAGATGTTAATAGAGGACAAATGAATGGGATGAAAAGCCACGATTGTCATGTATTTATGGAGTGTTTTCTTCCATTTGCATTTAGTTCATTGCCTGACCATGTGTGGAAACCATTAACAGAATTAAGTCAATTCTTTAAGGGCTTGTGCAGCAATACCTTAAGACATGATGAATTGGTCAAATTGGGTGAAAATATTCCATTCATCATATGCAAACTTGAAAGAATCTTTCCACCAAGATTCTTTGATTCAATGGAGCATCTTCCAATTCACCTCCCGTATGAGGCAAAACTTGGTGGTCCAGTTCAATATCGATGGATGTATCCATTTGAAAGGTAATTTATATTCACCTTTAACGGGTTCATTTTTTTTCTAAATATTTCCACTTTTATTAAGTTATTGCTCTCACTTTTCCAGAATGATGGGTGATTTTAAGCACACAGTGAAAAACAAGGCTAGAGTGGAAGGCTCAATATGTATGTCATACTTACATCGAGAGACAACATATTTTTGTTCCCACTATTTCAAAACAATCTCTTTGTTTAATAGAAGCCAACGTAATGAAGGTGCAAAATTAAATGATGTTGTCACAACAACACTGTCAATTAGCAATCAATTAGGACGTCCTAGTGGGAAGGCCCAAACACATTGGTGGAGTGATGCTGAAAGAAGGTCTGCTCATGTACACATCCTCATCAATTGCAACGAGGTCAAGCCATATATTGAGTAAGTAGTATGTAAGCACACACCCCACATAATTACCAAATACATGTAATAACAATTCTCTCATTATTGACAGTGCCTTTTTGCACTCTAATTCCATTCTTGAAGAAGATCCTATATCTCAAACTCGTATACATGGAGAATTCCCAGAATGGTTTCGTGCATATGTAAGTGCTTTATTGAAGTTTGTTGCAAATAAATTAGAACTTCTCACCTAACTATTGTGAATATCATGTTTTGTATAGGCCATTGACAAGGAAAATGGCGTGACTGACCCTAACTTGTTATCATTAGCTTGGGGTCCTAACTCAATGGTTAAAACTTGGCACAAGTATTACATTAATGGGTACAAATTTCACACAAAAGCTTGGTCTCAGGGTAAGAAAACCATAAATAGTGGAGTTTATGTGAAAGGGTTACTGGAGGAGGGGAAGATGATTTCTATCGAGTCATCCAACATATCTTCGAGTTGGAGTATTACAAATTGCCTCACAAAGTAGCCTTGTTTTATTGCTAATGGTTTGATCCTAGACGGAACAGAGGAACCAAAGTTCATCCACAATATGATATTGTAGATATCAAGATGAATCGAAAATATGATCTCTATGATCCCTTCATAATTGCACAAAAAGCTAGACAGGTGTATTATGTACCCTATCCTGAAATGCGAACTGATAAGCGTCACTGGGCTGCAGTTATCAAAACAAAGCCTATGGGTCATGTAGAGGTGGATGGAGCCGATGAGGACATGCCATATCAAGATGAAGATATGGCACATGTTGAACAATTAACTGAAATTGAAGAAATGGTTGGCTTGCATGATGAAACACATAGCGATGAAGAAGTCAATGTAAAGTTTGTTCCAAATATTCCAATTGATAATGATAGTGATATGGATGATGAAGATGGGGATGATTTTTCAATTGACATTTGAATTTTTAGTAAGTATAAATAGTAGTTGATTGTTTGTATAAATCTTCATATTCTACCTTTTGATATATTAGTTTTAGATTCAAGTTCTTTAATGTTGTAGAGTTGATAATCTTGAATTGTGTTTACTATTGTGTGTGCTAATTGTTTTTATTTATGTTATTTTTTATAGATGACTCCAAAAAAAAAAAGATTAGACTCAAGCTTCCTTTGAAGAAAAATCGCATGATTTTACCGCATAAGGTAACTCAAGCAGCTCAGCAGGTACAAGCAACAATTGATCATTTTCCACTAGATGCCAATGCCACTACACCAACCTCACAATATGTGCGACATCCCACCCAACAACATGTTAAGCCTCCTACCCAACAAGCTGCAGTGCTTCCACTCCCACCTAATAAGGTGCATCAATCTGAACCAATTATAGTGATGATGCCCACACCAAATTTTGTCCCAAAAGACAACATTTCCCCGACTGTTGAGTGTTCACCGTCACAACCATTAACATCAGTTGCTTCACGACATACTTCAATTTCCGCTAATCCACCACCTTCAATACCGCTTGATATTGGTAATAAGACTCAAGAGTCAAGATGTGTAGATTCTAGTCACGGGGTTGCGCCTGATGGGAGAACAATGATATGGCCAGATGGTCGAGGGTATGTAACTACATAAGGATTAACTTTTCATTACTACATAAGGATTATGGTTCATTTGAAGTCATTTTTTTTTTAAATTGTTTGCAGGTGGTTACCGTGTAGGGTGGCCTCCAAGGCCCTCACCTCAGTCATTACATCACAATATGTTGATCCGTATCCTAGCTGGGGAGCAATCCCAGAATTAACTTTGGAACGTTGGTTCGACAAATTTGGTGTAAGATTAAGTTATATATCTTGTTAATGAGTTGAACTATTGTGTGGATGCTAATTGCAACATTATAATTTATTTGTAATGTAATGTTGCAGGAGAAAGTTGCTTGGTTGCCTGAGCACAATTTTCAGATTAAGAATATCTTCAATACAAAAGGATCAATGCGTCTTTCTGATATGTTGATGCAAGCGAGAAAGAAGCGTAAGTGTCCAACTTTGATGGGAGAAACTGTTTGGAATGATCTTGAGAAGATATGGATGGATCCGTCGTTTAAGAAGATATCAAATCAAGCTAAGAAAAATCGTGCTTCTTCTAAAGGAGGAGCTGTCCATACTGGTGGATCTATATCCATTGCTGAACATACCATTCGATTGGTACACTTTTTATATTAAGGACATACCTACTATTTGCTATTTTTATTGTTTTGTTGTGTTGTTGTTTCAAAATGCATAGAGTTATTTTGCTGAAATATTTTGTTGTTTCCCTTGTTGCTGAAATGTGACTCACGGTTATGTTGTTTTTTATTTTTTGTAAGGCTGAAGAGTTAGGTAGAGACCCCACATTGGATGAGGTCTTTTTAAAAACTCACACTAAGAAGAAGGACAACTCTTGGGTTGATGAAAGAGCACAAAAAACATATGTAAGAAATATTAAATCATTCATTCATTCTTTCACTTGTATTTCTTGGAAAAGTAATTTGATTATGTTAAGTAATTTGATTATGTTAAATCATTTTCTATTTGAGTAGGAATCATATCAAGGTAAGTTGCAACAAGCTTCCAAAAATGGGGAAGCGTCTAGTAGTTGTAGCCAAGTGGTTAATGCGGAAGCTCGCTTAGACATGTGGGTCCAATCTGTTGGGGGGAAGAATAAAGCGAGGATCTATGGTGCTGGAGATAGATCCTCACTTTATAGACCAGGTGTCGCAAGTCTAGTCCCAGATTCTCGTCCATCTAGAGGTTGTGTCAATGTCTTGTCTCAACACTCTACCGAGATAGCTGCACAGATAGCAGCATTTGAGGAGCGAGCAAAAGCGGCAGAACACGAGGCACGAGAGGCGCGGGAGGAGCTAAGGAAAGCAGAGCAACGTCGACAAGAGGATGAGCAACGCACTAAAGAGCTCCAGATACAGCTAGCAACATTGGCAAAAAGTGTTGCTTCCATACAGGCTGAGTCATCTCGTCGTCGTCGTCATCCAGATTATGACGAGGATGAGTCTAATGATGATGACAGCGATGAGTAGTACTTATTTCATTGTTAGTTTCGTATAGTAGTACTTTGAAACTTATGGTAGTGACAATATGTATTTTGGTTATGTGTATTTTGAAACTTATGGTTATGTGTATTTTGAAATTTATGGTAGTGACAATGTGTAAGTTATGGTAGTGAGAATGTGTATTTTGAAACTAATGGTAGTGCAAGTTGCCCTTATTTTGAAATTTGTGGCAGTCAGGAGGTGTAATTTGAAAATACTATTTAACATAATATTTCACTTTGTTTTGACAATGATGTTTAATATGCTTACAATTAATTTTAAATATATATTAAAAAATACAGGAAACCGTAAAAAACAAAAATAGAATTAAAATCATTTTTTCATTATCCACGGACTATTCATGGATAAAATTATCAATATTAAATATAAAATAGTAGACTTGTCACGGATGATCCGTTGGTAACGTAACCTACGACTTTTCCGTCGATAATTATCTACTATTTTACCTACGGCAAATCTATGGGTAACGTTACCCACGGAGACTCAGTGGGTCATATTACCCACGGACAATCCCTAGGTAAGTGTGTCCCACAGCTTGTCCGTCGGTAAATATTTTCCTACGAGCGATTTATCTACGAACTCGTGTCCGTGGGTAATCCGTAGGTAAATTTACGTTACCTATGGATAGTCCGTGGGTAAAGGTAAAATTTGTCGTAGGTAATAACAGTTTTCTTGTAGTGTTTGACTCAATTGTGTTACATTATTTATTCATTTTTATTTAATTTATCTGAATATCATATGATATTATGTAAATATTTAGGATTTTTTGTTAAGAATTAATATTGATATTAAATTGACCTAATTTTAATTAATTAGATAATAGAAACACCATTAATTAAGAAAGTCGTCACCAAGAGAATGAAAAAATCACAATTAGTAAGTTATCAACAAAAAATAAAGTCTAAATGATCTTATAATCTTCAAATTGACGAAGTCTAAGACTCAAATGTAGATTGTCTAAAATTTTTAAACTTTGCAAAAGTTTAGTTTTAAATAATTAAAAATATATCATTATGGATAATTAAATTTTAAATCACCACTTTAATTAAATCTAATAAAATATATTTGTTTATACTAATTTCACTTGTATGAACAAGTGAAAATATTTGGAAATTCTTCGGCTGTGAAGGTTGTTAAAGAGTTCATTTTTGGTGGTAGACTTGGTCAACGTTTCATTTTCATTTCTGGCTTGCTTAAAAAAATAAGAATGAGAACAATAATAATGTTGAAGATAGTAATAATTTTATCATAGAAAATTAGATTATTATATATACTTTTCATCTTTTAAAATTTTTGTCTTGAAAATTATAAGATGTCACTCAATTGAAAAAAAAAACATTTGAAGGTGGTCATTGACTCTTAAACATACACAAACATAATCATACTGAGAAGATTATAACAAGTAGTTATTTAATTTCACCCGAGATGTTAGTTGACTTAGTTCCAGTCCCTAAAAACACACCGTCAACAATAACATTAAGGCATTCCAATTTTAATTAACTCACTTTGAATCTATGATAGTAATTTTCTTAGCTTTCTTAAACAAATTTTCAATCAATGCATACTTAGAACTTCCTACAATTAAAGATTATAGTATATGAAAAATAAGAACAAATAGAAAATCATAAACTATTAAAAACATTGGACTATATAAATTTTAAAAATTTTGAAATTATTGATAATAATTGAGTAAAGTTTAGAAATCTTTTTTGAAAATTAATTAAAATCGCCATAATTTGAAATGCAAAGCTTTTAAAAGTAAAAGTCAAATAGATAAGTCAAAACTTAAGTCATTAGTTCATATGTTGCTTGCTAAAGTAAAATAAAAGTGGATGTTAAAATTAGGGAACCAAAAGTAATAACAACAAAACTAGCTTCTTCTTTACAAAGTAGTGTATCTAGATCTACCATTAGATAAAAATAAATTAAAATTTTGGACATCCAACTTGTAAAAATTTCTAGTAGGTAAAATCTACATTAATTTGATATTCAAATATTTCAATGTTGGAAGGTTCAGATTATAACCAATCTAACATTAGTTTTAACTTATCAATGAATTTCAACATTAAGATGATTATATAAGTAGGAAAAATCAAAATATGAAGATCTGATTATTAAATTCCACCTTAACTAGTAATAAGTTATCGTGGAATCAAGAATCCTCGTGTTAAATACAAGATTAACTAAAAAAAAAAAACTATCATAACACTTAATTTTTAGTGATATTTTTTTATTTGTCACTATAGTTATTTTTAATTACAGAGAGAGTGTCACATATTCTTATTTAATATAATACATGTGTTAACTTAAAAAAAAATTCAAACATTCATATCCAAAAAAATATACAGTTCTCAATCATCAATTCACTCAACAATACTTATTCTCTTTCTTTCTCATTTTCATCTCAGAATTTTTTTTTCTTATTCTATTTCTTCTCATTGTATTTCCTTCTAAAATTTTTTTCTCTATTTCTTCTCAGAAATTATTAAAGCTTTTCTCAATGTCAATTTTTGTTTTTCTGTCGAAGAAGTTTTTTTCGATTTCTTCATTGATTTTCGTTTTTCAATTGAAGAAATTTTATTCAATTTGTTTATTTTTTCGATTCCATCTTTAATCGATTCCTTCAATGTCTGATTCAAATTTAACGATTTCTTTGATTGATTTCTTCATTAACATTAGAAATTCAACTATTGATTCGTTAAAATAAATAAAATAATCAATGATAAGATAAAAATGAAATACTACACCAATTCAAAAATTAAGATTGACTTAAGAAATCTTATTTAGATAATTGTTTTTATTATAAAATTCAACTTTTTAGTGGGCGGGAAAAAAGCTAGATGTTGATTGTCATTAATGCCACAAAAGATAAAAACTTTTCAAAATATTTTTAGACTAAATGTATCAATTTTAAAAATAAAATTTAAATAAAGATTAAAAAGTAAATAAAAATATTTTTTTAAGAATTAAAAAGATGAAAATTACTTTTTAATAAACTATAAATAAAAAATTTGAAATTTTATAAAAATTAATTTAACTATTGTATGTCTTATTAACGTTGAACCATTGTATGTCATTTTGGATAAATGATGGTTGAGATACACCTTTATTTGACTAGAAGATATTTAAAACATAAATAAAAAGATGATATGGACTACAGGGTAAGGACAAAGAAAAATTATAACCTCAAATGTCAAACGTTGTAGTCAAAATATCTTTTAGAAGTCAAGAGTAAAATTAAAGGATAAAAGATATGTTGATCAAAACATAAGTATTTCAAGATAAAAGTAGAGGTAACTAAATAAAGGCAAAATATCCTTCTAACAATTATAAGGGAAACTAGGTGAGTTTGTAAACGGAAATAATAAAAATACAAAATAAAATTGATAAGGTGAGATCAATAATATAAGTGATGTAAGGATACGTAAATTTAGTTTAGGTATATTTTTATAAATTTATTTTATGTTTTACGTATATGATCTCAATTCACGTATACTTTTATCTCAACAAAAAAAAAAAGGAAATCGAAATTCTCACAAAAATTTGAATCACAAAAAATAGATAGCAAAAATGAATTTGAATTCAAAGATCAAAGGAATCGAAAGACTAACGGAAATGAAAAAAAGATGAAGACAAATGAATAGGAAAAGAAATTAGTAAAGGCTAATGGTTGAAAAATTAAAAAGAAATAAAGGGTATTATTGTCAATTTAGGAGTGTAAATGAATCATCCTTATTAACTATTGTTTACTTTTATTATATCATAAATATTAAGCAGATAATAATATTGTTCAAACTAGTTTGGTGAGTTTTTTTCCACAAAAAGAAAAAACTAGTATGGTGAGTAACTTCCAATATTATCATTCAACAAAAGATATAAATAAATAAATAAATAAAAAAGATTTTATTCTTCTCATAGATTTTATTTTGTTCCTTCCAAAAAAATATGATCATTCATATTAGAACTAAATAGACGATTTATATCCACAAAATATAGAAGAAAACGCAAATACAAACACCATTCATCCTCTTCAAATATTAATAGTTATTGTTTTATGGACCTAAACTCATTAGAGGATTTTCATATTGAAACCAATGGCAGGATTTATCCCAATAAGCAGGAATCTAACATTTTGAAGTATCTTTAAAAAACTTTGTATAAGGTGTACATATTAAACAACAGTAGGAACTTTTCCCTACATCATCCCATGAATATCCATAAGATGAATATCGATAAATCTTTTTCTTTCTAGAAGGATGAGAATTGTTGGATCCAATTATACAACTCAATGAATTTTTTGTGATAATTATATCATTTTAGTTATAGACAAGAAAAATTTGTTGCATAATTTTTTTTATTACTCAACTGTTGTTACATCATTTATTCATTTTATTTAATTTATCTGAATATCATATGATATTATGTAAATATTTTGGATTTTTGTTGAGAATTAATATTGATATCAAATTGATATAATTTTGATTAATTAGATAATAACAACATCATTAATTAAGAAAGTTGTCATGAAAAAATCACAATTAGAAAATTTGTAAGCCACTAAAATTTATAAAGGCAAACACATAATGTATACTGATGAAAGTTATAAGAAAAAAAAATCTAAATGATCATATATAGGGGATAAGATCTACAAAATATTGTGTATATATTCAATTTGGTATATAAAATTATAAACTGCATTAATTTAATCTTTAAAATGTATTTAAATATTTTTAAAATAAAATAATTCTTAATTATAATTATCAAATACTTCCACGTATGGATTTTTTTATATTTTTTTATTTTGATTATGATGTAAATAAATAATTGTTATGCAGAGGTTAATGAAAGGGTAAAATATATTATTTTTTAAAATGAAGCAGTTTTAAATGTGGATGTTTTTTTTTTATATAAGAAATTAGTGATTGCATGACTTTTTTGAAAGAAAAAGAATTAATGTTTAAAGGGTAAAAATAGAAATGGAAAAGTCGTATCATTTTTTTTATATAGAGATTAAACTTGTATCCCTTTTAATTATAGAGATTAAATAAGTTTATATCTTTTTTTATAAGATTTATCTCCTTATCTTGAATTGTTATTGGATAAATATCTTTAATATTATTGATTGAATTTCAAATATATCTTTTATATCATTAATTTTATTTCATATGATTCTTACAATAGAGGGATGAATATGATTAAATATAACTTGCTGATTAAGAAATTTATATTACTACTATGGTGGTTCGTGTGTAATATTTTCTAGAGACATAAAACATATAAAACATTTCCATGCAAAGCAAATCTCTCTTTTTCCTTCTCAATCCATTCACATCACAACTGCGTCATGTGTTCACACTACTAACATAATTCCTAATATATTATATCAAACAACAGTAGGAACTTAGGAACTTTTCCCTACATCATCCCATGAATATCCATAAATCCTTTTTTTTTTCTAAAATGATGAAAATTGTTGCATCCAATTATACGACTTAATGAATTTTTTTGTGATAATTAAATCATTTTATTTATAGACAAAAAAATTTTGTTGTATATTTTTTTTTACTCAATTGTGTTATATCATTTATTCATTTTTATTTAATTTATCTGAATATCATATGATATTATGTAAGTATTTTGGATTTTTTGTTAAGAATTAATATTGATATCAAATTGACATAATTTTGATTAATTAGATAATAGCAACACCATTAATTAATTAAGAAAGTTGTCACAGAGAGAATGAAAAAATCACAATTTAGAAAACTTGTAAGCCACTAATGTTTATAAAGGCCAACACATGATGTATACTGATGAAAGTTATCAAAAAAGAAAAAGTCTAAATTATCATATAATCTTATCAATTTGATGAATTCAAAGACTCAAGTGTAAATTGTCTAGAATCTGTACAATTGTTTCCTCGTGCTTTTGTAAAAGTTTAGTGTTAATAATTAAAAATATAGTATTGTGGATAGTTAAATTTTAAATCACCACTTTAATTAAATTCAATAAAATTTATTGGACTAAATAGTTCTTTTAAATTAGACATAAAATTTTATGCTAATTTCACTTGTATGAACTCAAGTGAAAAAATTTGAGTCCAATCACACATTGAAGTTCAATATACAAGTAGTTTATACTCTAGAGGGCCTTATTGTACAATTTATATGACTTAGAAATTGTCTATTTTATTAGCTACTTAGATAGTCCATTTTTTAGTGTTTGAGTAGCCACTAAACAATTATCTAATTCATGTTGAGTTGTTCGTATGCTTAATTAATTCATATTATTTATTTCATTTTTATTTTGTAATGAAATATGGTTGAGAAAAGAACATTATATAACAATTATATTTTTTCTCTAATAAGGAATGATAACACAAATATCAAATTGAGTATCATCCCCTATAATGCAATATAGATAAATGAATAAATAAATTAACTTATGATAGAAAATGACTAGCTTGGAAGGATTGTTAAACTTAATTGGATGCATATGAAAGAGGAATGAATAAACATATTAACTTATGATAGAAAATGGCTAACTTGGAAGTAATGCTAAATTTAATTGAATTCACATGAAATAAACTACAAGTTTTGAATAAGGCAATAGAAAGTGGAATGAATATGATACATGCAACAATTGACAATTTGATAAAATTAAACAAAACCATAATCATACAAAGTCTAATTCATCCCACCTTACTTGTTTTCATCTTATTTATTCTTCCAATTGGAGTGTAAAATTGAACTATTCCAAATATGCAAATTCTCAACCACCCACATGGTTCATAATGTTAATACCTTCACAAGAACTACCTACAAAATTGTCTATTTAAATGAATGTTCTCTTCATTTGCATTTGCACCTTATCATTCATTGTTAATTACTTGAGTTTTTTTTTGAATCTCTTTACATTTAAGAAATGTTACGTTTGATGCTTTTTTTACTACTACTTAGCACTAGCTATAGTGCTTATGATTATTATAAGTTGGCCCAACAATGGCCAACAACCTATTGTACCCATCAAACCAAAAAGATGCCATGCAAACCCAATGTACCCATCAAATTCACCCTTCATGGATTATGGCCTTCCAATCATAGTGGATTTGAACCATCTTTTTGCTCCCAAACTAAACTAAATACTGTGAGTTTCATATTTATATTTTTAAATATTGTTGTAATTTATTTATTGTTGTTGTATATTCAACAAATAATTTTATTTCATTTTTATGTTTTTAGGGTTTAATTGTTGGGGATTTGAAGACTCGTCTTATAGCCGAATGGCCAAATTTAAACGGAGTTGATGATCACTTTTGGAGCTATGAATGGGATAAACATGGCACATGTTCATCCATGCCACATAACCCATTAGGATATCTATCACTTGCATTGACGATAAAAAATAAGCATGAAATATTACCTATTTTTGCAAGAGCCAACATTGTTCCTCATCCAAACAAAACTTATACGAGATCTTTGATTAACAGTACAATATTTGGAGCAATTCATGTAATACCGCAACTTTCTTGTGTGTTCGATGCAAAGAGAAATTCGTATCTCTTAGAAATAAGACTTTGTTTGGACCAAACTGGAGCTACTTTCATCAATTGTAATCCTTACAATAATTGTGGCAACAACATAATTTTGCCACTGTGATATATGTTATGTAATGCTTGTATCAAAATAATAATAATAATAATAATGAGTTGAATATGATTCTCTCTTTTATTTGGAACAAATTGTTGAATATATATATATACCTATAGGATATATCTTTACAAAAATTGTTAAAAGTAAAAAATTATTCAATGTTTGTACTAAAAAAAGCTTATGCCCGTATTATTTTGGATCAATGTAAAAGTAAGCATCACACTTGATTCACCAAATCGTATTAATTTAATCGTTAAAATATAATTAAATATTTTTAAAATAAAATAATTCTTAATTATAATTATCAAAAACTTCCACGTATGGATTTTTTTATATTTTTATAATTTTGATTATGATGTAAATAAATAATTGCTAAGCAGAGGATAATGAAAGGGTAAAATATATTTTTTTTTTTTTTAAATGAAGCAGTTTTTGAATGTAGATGTTGTATTTTTTTTTATAAGAAATTTGTGATTGCATGACTTTTTTGAAAGAAAAAGAATTAATGTTTAAAGGGTAAAAATAGAAATTGAAAAGTCATATCAGTTTTTTTATAGAGATTAAACTTGTATCCTTTTTAATTATTGAGATTAAATAAGTTTATCTCTTTTGTTATAAGATTTATCTCCTTATCTTGAATTGTTACTGGATAAATATATTTAACATTATTGATTGAATTTCAAATATATCTTTTATATCATTAATTTAATTTCAAATGATTCTTACAATAGAGGGATGAATATGAATAAATATAACTTGCTGATTAAGAAATTTATATTACTACTATGGTGGTTCATGTGTAATATTTTCTAGAGACATAAAACATTAATTTCCTTGCAAAGCAAATCTCCCTTTTTCCTTCTCAATCCATTCACATCACAATTGCGTCATGTGTTCACACTACTAACATAATTTCTAATATATATTTCAAACAACAGTAGGAACTTTTTCCTACATCATCCCATGAATATCTCATAAATCTTTTTCTTTCTAGATGGATAAAAATTATTGCATCCAATTATACGACTCAATGAATTTTTTGTGATAATTTATATCATTTTATTTATAGACAAAAAAAAATTTGTTTTTTGATTCAACTGTGTTACATCATTTATTCAGTTTTATTTAATTTATCTGAATATCATATGATATTAGGTAAATATTTTAGATTTTTTTGTTAAGAATTAATATTGATATCAAATTACATAATTTTGATTAATTAGATAATAGCAACACTATTTAATTAAGAAAGTTGTCACAGAGAGAACAAAAAAATTACAATTAGAAAATTTGTAAGCCACTAAAGTTTATAAAGGCAAACACATAGTTTTACACCATATTTCTTTCTATACTATAAAATAAATAATATTCATTTTTTTTAATTAAAATAAATAAAAATATATAAGTTTTTAAATGAGAATTTTTTTTTTGAGTTATTGCTAATCAACGACATTTTACTCAATTAGGACATAACTTCGTAAAACATCATTCTTAATATAATTGATTTTGTATCTTATATATATAAAGAAAAATAATATTGAGTTGATTTGATTCTAAACATTATTATATGTAATCGAAGTTTTTTTTTTTTTTTTTAAAGTTAAATATATTTTAAGTCTCTAATAAATTTTAAATATTTATAAAAATATTCTTCGACTTTTATTTTCAATAAATACATTTTGGTCAACGGTATTAATTTATAAAATTTATGAAATTCACTCTATGATTACAAATATAAATGTCAACACTAAACTTTGTTCAAAGGTAAAAAAATTGATGCATCTATCTTGCAAGAGTATCCTCCAATGTGCTCTCTATTTTTATGATTTACAAAATTGGTCCTTCTATTTTAAAAATCAATAGTTTTGGTCGTTACTTTTAATTTTTTAACTAAAAAGTAACGAAGATTTTCAAACAAAGAGAATCCAAGATTTGCATATGCATCTAGATTGGTTCCGACGATATCGCAACAAGTTTTAAACTTCTTTGTTGGTAATACTTTAGTCATCATATCAAAACTATTATAATCAGTATGTACTTTAGCCAACTCCAACAATTACCTTTCAACACATCACGTATCCAATGATACCTCACATCAATGTATTTGGATCAACTATGATGTGTCGAATTCTTACCAAGATGAATAGCACTCCGACTATCGTCAAATAATACATATTTGTCCTGAATAAATACAAGCTCCTCCAAGAATTTCTTCAACCAAATCATCTCTTTGTATGTTTAAGTAATGGAAATGAATTATGCCTCAATTGTAGACAATGCTACACATTTATGTAACCTGGACTACCAAGCCACAACTCCCTTCGCAAATTTAATCATATATCCCGAAGTGGACTTCCTCGAGTCAATATCTCCATCCATATTTGAGTTGGAGTACCTTACCAAAATAGGTTTGTCGCCTCATACATGTAGTACCACGAAAACACCTCAAAATCCATTTTACAGTATTTCAATGCCCTCTACCTGAATTTGACAAAAATCTACTGACTGTACCAACATCATGCGCAATATCTACTCTTCTACTCACCATTCGATACATCAAACTACCCAAAGCAGAAGGAACTCGTTCCATGTCTCTTTTCTCATCTTCATTGGAAGGACTTTTATTAGAACTCAACTTAAAATGAATGTTCTTGTGCCAAGAATCTGTTTAGCTGTTCAATATAGTGTTTTCTATTTGAAACCTTTGCAACACTCTCTCAATATAGTGTTCTTGTGGCATCTAAAGTTTCTTCTTCTTTCTGTCACGCATGATTCTTATGCCAAGAATCTGTTTAGCTGCTCCCATGTTTTTATGACAAATGACTCGCCCAACTGCTTCTTTAACATGTCAATCTTGGAAATATTTTTCCCAACAATAAGTATGTCATCAACATATAATAATAGGATAATGAAATCATCGTTAGAGATTTTTCTAACAAATACACAATGGTCAGAAGTAGTCTTCATGTATCCTTGGTCACACCTAACAAACTCAAACTTTTTGCACCATTGCATTGGAGCTTGCTTCAAACCATATAGACTCTTTCTTAGTCTACACACACAGTCTTCCTTGTCTTCAACAAGAAAATCATCAAGTTGCTTCAAGTAAATATGTTCCTCCAAATTACCATGAAGGAAAGTCGTTTTTACATCCATTTGTTTTACCTCTAAGTCAAGAGTAACTGCCAAACTCAACATGGTTCTAATTGATGACATTTTACCACAAGTGAAAAAATCTCATTAAAATCAACACCATTTCTTTGATGGAAACCTTTCACCACTAATCTGACTTTATACCTCGGAGACTTTGAGTTACTCTAAAGTTTCACTGTATAGATATACCTGTTTTCCAAAGTCCTTTTGCCTTTTCGCAACTTCACCAAATCATAAGTGTGATTATCATGCAAAGATTTCATCTTATCATGTATTGCATCCAACCAATTTTGACTTTCTTCACTCTCTATGGCCTCTCAAAAACAAAATATCATTTTTCTGTAGATTTATCATCCGACATTTTAGAACTAAAAATACGAAGATGAATTTTCTTCACAAATAACAAATATTTCATCTTGCCCTTCCACATATGGTAATTAGTACCATTCAAGCATACCATCTTTATATTCATATTTGCCTCCATCCTTCACGCAAGTCAAATAGCCTTTTAACCAAAGCTCTGATAGGAAACAAACACAGAAACACAACAACAAGTAATACGCAGCGGATATAAAATTCCCCCAACTTGCAAGAACTCGTGAGGAGCAACAACAAATATATATGGCAGCAAATTAATTAAACTAAAAGAGCGTAACAACACTGATATTTTTAATGTGGAAACCCCCGCAATGCAAGGGTAAAAATCACGGGTCATCTAGACCAAAGAAATAGCTTTACTATAATCAAATAAAGGTGTAAGAGAGACTACAACTAGCCTACAACCAGCCAAAATAGCAAAGCGCTAAAGTCTACAAATGAAAAGCAAGAAGAAGAAAAACACCCAAAAAACCTACTTATGTGTGAGCCCAATTCCTCATTCTCTAAATGTCCTTTCACTGATCCGCCCATTGAAAATGAAGACCTAAATTTTTCAAATCTGCTGTCCAAATATCAGCTTGATCCAATGATTAACGAATTCGCAATTGATGTTTTTCTGAGACTGATTTAACAAAATGTGCGCTTGAATGATGTTAAGTATGTACATAGTTATATTTCAATTATTTATAACTATTTTCTATTTTTAGTTATTTTGTTTATAAATAATTATCTTGAGATATAATTGATATTGTATTTGATTTCGTTTAATTTTATATACTTGTTATGACATTGTGATTATATATATATTATTATGATTTAGTAATTAATATAAAATATTGATGTTATATTTATTTTGAATGTGAGAGTTTCAATTATTAGTAATATATTTTTTATATTGATTATTTTAAATTACACTAATTTATAAAATATTAGTAATGTTTGAAAACTGTGTTTGGAAGACTATTAAAAAGGAGATTAAATAATTATTAATTTTGTTTTAGCAAAATAAAATAATAATAGTAAAACAAAAAACATAAGTAAAGGGACCCAATGGGTTTGATTCATGTGTGAACCCTAATTGTTAATAAAATAAAACAAACAAAAAAGGGAAGGGAGTTGGAAGGGCATATGTGAAACCAAAGAGAAAACACAACAATAACCTATCGTTTGACACTGGTGATCGATAACTGTTCCAGAAAACTTTATTCATTTTCACCCAAATTTGAGTATGTTATTTCATTCATTTAACTAGTCAATTAAACATAATTTTACAGATTTTTAACAACCCCAATTTCTCTCTAAAATATATGACTTCTCCGTTTATAGAATTCGTTATTTTGCACCGTTCTCTTTCAACGTAAGTCCGATTTGAGTGAAATCAACGCCAAAACGACCGTGTGAAAAGTAGCTATATTATCCACTGATTGGTTTTCTGATTTATGGTAATTTTCCTTGGCCGAGTTTCGAATTTAGTTTTTAGATTATGTTCTCATAATTTATTTTTAATTTTTACACATAAACTGTCGAGTTAGATCAATTGAAGGACAAAGAGTCAATGAACAAAGGTTGTTTGCTCGTAGAATCGTATTCGTGTGTGAAAGCGTCTAAATAAGGTATGGGGTGAGAGAGCATTTGAATTCATGAGTATAATATATTGTGAGATGAACGGGAAAATTGTATTTCCCAACGATTCATCTGGGGCTCGCTACGTACGACAGTAGCCCTTTGAGTAAGAAATTAAATAATGTGCAAAATAGAAATTGTGAGATTAAAATTTGGAATAGAAATACTTATAAGGTGTTAATTGATTCGCTAAATGCGTGGTATTTAATTTTATTGTGATATTTGATTGAATTTCGTTAAACGTTGGCATTTGATATTATTGTGATATTTGATTTAATTTCGTTAAATGTGTGGTATTTGATATTATTGTGATATTTGATTTAATTTCTTTAAATGTGTGGTGTTTGATGTTATTGTGACATTGGTTGTTGAATTAATTTTATGCATATGTTTGATTAGATGAGTTTAAATGATGTTATGATAAAAATGGATGTGTTGTGATAATTTTATGTAATGATGATAATGTATGATTAATAATGGTGATGTGATAAATTTGTTATGAATATATGTGTTGTTGTATGATTGATGATAGTGATGCTATAAATTTGTGATGAGTTTATGTGATGATGATGTGTGATTAATGATAGTGATGTTATAAATTATGATGAGAATATTGTGATTCCAATTTGTGTTTGAGATTAAGGTCTTAATGGAGTACCATAGGCCAACGAGGGGAGAAAATAAATATTGAGAATTTGTGAAGTGAAGATTATTTTGTCATCATAGAGGTAGGGCCTGACAACTGAATGAGCCTGATCATGGCAGTCTGCTGTTGAGCCTTAAGACAAGATTGTTAGACCTTAGAGGTATTCGGGTGGGGAATTCCTAGGTGACTTGGAGGTAGCACTCCAAATGTCGGGAGCTACCGTGCAACACACATTTACCTCGACTGTCGCGTATATGTGTCTCAGGTTGAGTTGAGGGGATCTATGAGGACATGGCCAATTTGAATTGTCCGTCCACCGAGATGGTGACATAGTATCAAGCCTCCTAACCAAGTACCTCAGAGTTAGAATGGTACCACATTGTGAAGTAGAGTCTAAGCTCATGCAAACATTGCATTTTCTTGTGATTGTTTGATTGTGATTAATATGTATTGTGTGCGATAATAATTTATAAGATGATTTGATGTTATAGTGAAATGTATTAATTTTCCTTGATTTTGACTTTGATTTCATTATGTGATGTTTTCCTTGAATAATGTTTGTTTGATGATACGGTTTATTTACGATCAAATACGTGTTCTTCTTACTTATATTATACTATTAACATGATTTCAAAACTCACCTCCTTCGTTGTTTGTGTTTGACTGGCTTGGCCCTGCGTTTGCAAAATCGCAGTTGTTACAGGTTAATGAATCTTGAAGTTCAAGTTTGGGAGGAACCCTGCTCTGATAGGTGATACCGGGAATAAGGGTTGTAATTTGTATTTTATTTATTTAATTTGAAACGACTTTTTGTATGAAAATCTTATAAGTAGTAGTAAGTTTTTAGAATTAAATCAAGTAATAATACTTAAATCAAGCTTATTGAGATTACACTATTTTAATAGAGAAAATAAGTTTAAAAAGTGTTCCTTTTGATTTTTGAGAAACGTGATATCCTAAATTAAAAAATAAATTTTTTTATTTTCTTGGAAACATATTTCTATTTATCTGCTGCAAATTTATAGAAATATAATATAAATTATTATATATATTATTTTGGGGTTTAGGGTGTCACAGGGAACCCAATACTCAACAAGTATCACATGAGAAAATATTAAAATTGGTACAACTAAATCAGGTAATAAAATGTTATAATAGCACTCGATGAAGATAAAGTAGTGAATAAAACAATGAGTATTGACGAGGTTAATGATTTGGCCAGTGATAACAATAGATGACAATAATGGATCAAGGTTTCCTCGCTAATGACACAAAATTGTAGATGTATTTTAATATTTTGTTCAATTTAGTTTAGGTATCTTCATATCAAAACATAGAAATAGAGCGTAAATAAAATCAAATTAGAGAGAGAGAGAGAAAGAGAGAGGTGTACTAGTAATAATAGATTGATCGGTGAATTAAAGAGAAGAATATGATTTCTTTGAATGAAATGAAGTCAATAGGAGGTGAATGAAATGAATCATTTGTTATATAGTAGTATCATAGTATACTATTTCTATGGGCGGGTTTTTCTAACTTTTGAAACTCCTTAGATGCGACTTCATTCTAAGATTCTAACATCTTTGATGTACTCCAACTCGCAAGTTAGTCCATAGATATACCCCAACCTCAGGTTATAATCTATGTACAGTTTTAGATTTTAACTGGGATTTAAAATTAATGTTTTCTTGGTAGTTAAAATGTGTAAATATAATTAGACATTAAAAATATAATTTTGGAAGTATATTTATGTACAATATATTATATTAGAAAGTATACTTAATTGGTATTATTTTTAGAAACTTCACTTTTTAGTATGATATAGAATTTCATTTTGTTTTGAAAGTTTACTAGAGTAACATTGTGTTGGAAAATACATTCAAAATTTCAGATAAATGCACATGAGTGGAAATTTAAGAGAGATGGAACAATTAATATCTTGTTAAGAGGTGAAATATATGCAATTTTTGGTGATCATTGTTGAGGTAAAAACCTTTTTGATATATGTTTTAATGACGACAAATCTTATGGAATAAATGATTAAGTTTTATGAACGATGATCTACTAATGATTGCATTTGAGTTTTATTTAAGGAGCATGAATTGCATAAGTGAACGAGAAAGAAGACATTTGCATCATCAAAGTTCATAAGTATTTACTCAATAATGAAAGAATATCAAAAATAATATATCATATATCAATCATTCAAGAGAATGATTATTACATCTTTAAGATAGCATCTTCGTGAAGAAGGTGATCAAATACATTCATACAACAACCAATGATCACACCATGTTATAAATCAAAGTAAATCATGTCTTAACTAAATTGGAAATTGAAGACAAGATCATTCTGGAAAAACGAAGATCGTTCTAGTTTATTCGAAAATAACAATATGAAAATCGAAGATAAATATAGTTTATTAAAAAATAGAAGTCTGATAAATGAAGATCATTCTATTTTATTAAAAAGAAAGTATGGAAAAACAAAGGTCAGTCTAGTTTATTATCAAGATCATTCTAGTTATTTTATTTATGGAAAGAAGTAAAATAAGTCATTTTTCATAGTCCAAGCCTTAAGATAAACACATGTCAATACTACTCAAGCCCAAAAAAGTCTAGCTAAAGGCCCATTAGAAGCAAAGAACATCAAGATCAATTTCTAGATTGATGGGCTATGAGAAAGTACATAAAAGACACTACTGCTGCACATTTTCACAAAAAGTACATCATATTTCTGAGACAAAGGACTTACACTAGACATCTACTAAATTTCTCATCCATGTTTTCCATACAACACAAAACCAATAACGTTCTGGTTTTACAAAAGAATATTTTGGTTATTCTCTTTTAAAGACGGTTAAAACATATTATTTTCCACAGTCCAAACCATAATTTACAAGGTATCAAGACTGCTCAAATCAATGGTGAAACCAATAACTCGAGTTTAATGCCCTAAGAAGAAAACAAACCTCAAGATTGATTTCCAAATTGATGAGTAACGAGCAAGGACGCAAATACATTATACTTACATTATTCTACAGAAAGCTCTGCATAATTCTAATTTAAAACAGTACCAACTGGCATTTGACAGTTCATTCACTCACTCATTCACGTTTTGCATTAGACTTAAAAGCAATAACGTTCTTCGTTTGTTTAAAATGTTCTGGACAACAATATAAACACATGTTTAATGAGTTTGTCTTTATTTATCTCAAACAAATGTTGAGAAGTTTCAAGATCTCAAACACTTTTATGATATACATCATTTATAACTCAAGTCTATCTTCTATATTTGATTGAGTGTGTTTGTAAAAATACTTTCAAGGCTAAAAGGTGATTTTAAAAATCATGTCCATGTTGAAAGATGAAGATTGTAATTGATCAAGGTATGATCAAGAGAAAAAAGTGTGAAGGAGAATATTCTGTTTCTGAAGCACATAGTGAAAATCTCAAGGATGTGAGGATTAGACAAGCCCGAGTTGGGTAAACCAGTATACTTTTTATGTCTGATCTTTCTGCCTTTTATCTTTAATTATTTGCACACAAATCGAACTTCATTATAAAGTAATTTGTTTTATTTACTTATACCATATCCAGAACATTCTGAACATTATATTTCAACCAAAATTGATTTTAAGTTAATTTATATTAAACAAAGGAAGCCAAATTTTGAAAGGGTACCAATTCAATCTCCTTTTCTTGTGATTGACATTGCTACTTTGATCAATCGGAGAGTTGGGGCAATTACATAATTGAGTACTCATATAAATATAAATAGTTGATGTATCACTAACCATATTCTTGAGAGAGAAATGTATGAATAGTTATTTTATTATGAGTGAGATGTGAAATTTAAGTATTATCATTCTTTGTAGCTCTTATTTGTGGTGTGTTTGAAGAACGTTTCATCATATACTGTAGTGGATCATTGTTGGGACAAGGGGTGGCCAAAGTCGTCAACCATTTTAAAAAACAATAATAATATATAGAAAAAATACAAAAAAAAAAGTTAAATAACATAATACATACATCTTGTGATCTAAATAATCTTTTGATCTAATAAAAACAAAAATTTAATCATATCAATTAATTTAAAATCAAACTAAATAAACTCAACCTCTATTGATCTGAGTATGGGTTTCACTTAATTTAAAATCAAGTGCCGACGGCTAAAAGAAACTATTATATTTTAATTCGTATTATATATGTAGTGTTATCTTAAAAAAATGTGTTGTACTTACATATTTTTTATCGCTTAAAAATTTAGTGATTTAAAAATGTCAATCTGATTGAATTGAACAAAATCAATATTAGTTTGATTCGAATTTTGTGAGTCTTAAAAGTTCAATCTGTAAGCATAGAAGTACGCCTAAGAGGGGGGTGAATTAGGTGTTAGTAAATTTTCTTGTTTTTAGTGATATGGTAATTGGATTTTCTGAGTTTAAGAACAAGGCTTAATAATATTTGCAGTAAGTAAATGAACACATTAAGATTTATTCTGGTTCCCCTTATAACCAAGGGTACGTCCAGTCCTCTTGCACACCACAAGAGATTAATCCAATACTTGTCAGAAAATGTACAACTCCCACCTTGGGATTCTTGCTACAAAACTTCTAACAATACTTCTAAGATAGCACACCACTATCTTACTTGTACAAATGATACAATAAGGTTTGAATGAGTCTAAGATGTGGTATATTGATAAACAACTCAATAGCAATTTAAGTACTTGAGAACTTTTAGAATGATATGAAAATCTAATGCAAGTACTTAGAAAAATCAGAATTTTGTTCAAAGTGTTTAATGAATTAATTCAAGGATTGTTGATTTTGATATGAAGTTATGGGGTATTTATACTCCATAAAACATCCTTTCAGATTCGTACCATTGATCCAAGAGGTTTGATGAAAATTTACAATGTTCTAGAGGCATCTTAGATTTGAAAAATTGTAATGTTTCCAGGTGTATTCGAATACAGTATATGTGTATTCGAATTACACGTCTTTGTAACGTTTAAAAATTCAAATTTTACATCTTGTATTCGAATACACATTAGTGTAGTCGAATACAGATTATTGTATTTTAGCCTCTGACTTAGCTTGTATTCGACTACAGATGGGTGTAGTCGAATACACAAAAAGGATTTTTGGCCACTGACTTAGCTTGTATTCGACTACATATGGGTGTAGTCGAATACAACATTTAATATTTGCCTCTGACTTAAAGTTTGTATTCGAATACAACATGGTTGTATTCGATACACTTATGCAAATTGTCAAAAATATGATTTTAAATGATTTGTTAATGTTGTTTTTGGTTTTCGAAAATATGTTAAAATGCATATGTAAAATATGAAATGTTCTCATGTATTTGAACTATTGATTTGTATCATATACCTTTACATTTAATCATTTAAATTTGGATTTTGAAGCTTATTGAAGATAGTTTGAGCTTCTTTTTGATCTTGCTGCATTGTCCATAGTTGGTGGTCTTTCATCATCAAAAACATGTAGTTACATTCTCCCCCTTAGTTATTTATGAAAAAATGTTGTTGTGAAGAGAGTCTATAGTTGAAATCATTGCTCCTTCTTAATAGGTGCATACTCCCCCGTTGTATGTGATGTTTTGAAAAAATTGTTTTTGAGTACCTATAAGGTTTGAAATGCAAACAACAGTACCAATTTTCTCCCCCTTTGACATGATCCAAAAAGAAGGAAAAAAAAAGAAAAAGAAGACATACAAGTTTTGAGGATAATCATACACATACGGCATACAAGGTAACAAGGAGAATAGCATAAATGGAAATTAAGTCATAATATCATAAAAGCTAATACATAACATGTCGCGAAAAGAGCAATACAAAATCCACCATAATTAAAAAGACAAAGGAGTTCATAAAACATAGATCACAGTAATACAGAATGCAAAAAGTTAACTAAGTACAGAACTAAAGGACTTAATCAAAATCTGTCGGAATGTGGAAATGATCAAGTTTGTCTGATAAATGACTAATGTCTTGAGATAATGTGTCATGATTGCGAGCAATAGTAGTTTCAATATTGGTGAAGCGAGTGTCGATAGAGGTGGTCAACTTGTCAAATTGAGTTTGGAAGAAGGTTTGGAAAGAATCAAGGCGAGTGATGATCATTTGATTGGAGATATAATCATCATCAGATGCAGTTTTCCTCGCCATCTTCATCTCCTTGAGCAGCAGTGTTGGAGGGCCAGCATTGTCCTCCGGTGCATCTTCAGATGGTTGACCATGATCACCTTTATGCACAAATGCTTCAAGCTCTTCATTCCATATTATCCGCATGCTAGGCAAGACACCTAAATCCAACATATTTTCTTTGTTGGGTGTAAACATAACTTCATCAGAGAAGTCCACACCAAAGTGTTCCAAAATCCGTGAAATTAGGATTCCTGGTGCGTTTGCGTGAGGGACCTACTGCTGCATGTTTGGTGCGTGGTCCTCGTTTGCGGGCATCCATGGTGAGAAAGGGTATTTTTGGTGAAAGTGGGTTTTAGAGAAAATGTGAGAGTTGTGAGAGATTTGAAGAGGAATGACAAGAAGGAAGTAAAGAAGTAATTGATTTTGTTAGGTTGGGTGAATGGGTAAGTGAGTGGAAGGAGGATGGATGAGTTTTGGAGAGAAGAGAGATGAACTGGGGCTGTATTCGAATACAAAATAAAGTAACCCTAAATATGTGAAGCCAGTTTTTATATCTGCGCAAAAACGCGAAGGTGTATTCGACTACACCTTCTTGTATTCGAATACACATTTTTCTGGAACGTGTATTCGACTACACATCCTTTGTATTCGAATACAGGAAATCTGGGAAGTTTGTACTCGAATACAGACCTTTGTATTCGACTACATAAGCACAGTTTTTGCTTAAAAAACTCAGTTTTTTTTATGAAAATTGCATCATGTAATACACAAATTCATATATCAAAAAAGCAATAATCAACAAGAAATAAGAGATGTAACAAACTATGTATATCATGTAAAGATTAAAGATCATATTCACTCAAAATACCAAGTTCTCTTCGATTTTATAAAATGAGTCTTTAGGTAACGATTTTGTAAATATATCAGCCAATTGATTGTGTGTATCAACAAATGTTACCTCAACATTACCTTTAAGTACATGATCTCGTAGAAAATGATGTCGGATATCGATGTGTTTAGTATTGGAGTGCATGATTGGATTCTTTGATATGTTTATTGCGCTTGTGTTATCACATCTTAAGGGAATGCATCCGAGATCAACTCCATAGTCATGTAATTTTTGTTTGAGCCAGAGAATCTGGGCACAACAGCTTCCTGCTGCAATGTATTCAGCTTCAGCAGTACTAAGTGCAACACAAGCTTGCTTTTTACAAGACCATGAAACAAGTGCATTTCCTAAGACATGAAACGTGTCGCTGGTGCTTTTACAGTCTGTTTTGCATCCCGCATAATCCGAATCAGAGTATCCAACTAGGCTACATATGCTACCCTTGGGATACCATAGGCCTACATTTGTCGTTCCTTTCAAATACTTCATAATTCTTTTAACAGCTACTAGATGTGATTCTTTCGGATCTGCCTGAAATCTTGCACACAGACAAACACTAAACATAATATCTGGCCGGCTGGCCGTTAGATATAACAAAGATCCAATCATACATCGATATTTGGATATGTCGATAGAAATTCCTGAAGCATCTTTATCAACATATGTTTCGGATCCCATTGGAGTTGTACTTTCTTTGCAATTTTTCCATTTCAAATTTCTTACTAATTCTTATAATATTTGCTTGATTGATGAAGATGCCGTGCTCAGTTGCTTGATATGAAGTCCAAGAAAAATAGTTCAATGTTCCCATCATGGCATTTCGAATCTCCTTGCATTATTGAAGAGAATTCTTCACATATGTCCTTGTTGGTTGATCCAAATATATATCAACATAAATTTGAACCAATAATGTGTACCATTATCTCTTTTGAACAAATAGAGTTTATCAACCTCCCCTTTGTCAAATCCCTGTTCACATAAAAAGGTGCCTTAATCTGTCATACCAAGCTCTTCCCCTGGAGCTTGTTTTAGACCATAAAGAGCCTTTTTCAATTGTAAACGTGTGAGGGATTTTTTGGAATCTCACACCAGAGGGCTGCTTGACATAGACTTCTTCATTTATGTACCCATTGAGAAAGGCACTCTTCATCGTCCATTGATATGTTCAAAATTCATGGAGCAGCATATGCTAATAGTAGACGTATGCCTCTAATCTTGCTACCGAGTAATGTGTTTCGTCAAAGTCTAATCCCTTCCTCTTGATTGTATCCTTGAGCGACCATCTAGCTTTGTTACGGAACAACCTATTCCCATTCTCATCTAGTTATTTTTAACATCCATTTGTACCAATATGTGTTTATTTCCAGATTATGAACAGTTCCCAAAACTTGGCTTCTTTCAAATTGATTGAGTTCTTCTTGCATGGCAAAGTTCCATTGATCATTTTAAGTGCTTCACCAATTGAAGGGTTCGATTTGAGAAACAAACGCCATGTTTAAGCAAGCATCTTGCAATTTAATCTTGTTGTGACTCCTTTATTATATCACCTATGATGTATCAATAGGGTGATATCTATGGTTCTCCATTCTTAGGAAGATCATCACTTTGCCTTTCAATATTGACTGCACTTCCTGTTGTGGTTGATTAGTTTGAAGTTCTTGCTTGGAATCATTGCTTTCAAAAACATCATCATCACAAGAATAATATTTCTTCTTTTACATCAGCATTTATTCTATGCACTAATAAGATTTATACTTCCTTTTTCAAGGTTGTCTTTACCGTTATTTAACACAAAACACTTACATCCAAAAATGTGGAAGTGAGCGATATTAGGTTTTCTACCTTTGTAAAGTTCATATGGAGTTTTCTTAAGAATTGGCCTAATGTTTACCCGATTGGAGACATAGCATGCTGTGTTTACAGCATCTGCCCAAAAGTATTTTGGTAGATTTGAGTCGCTTAGGATAGTTCTAGCAAGCTCTATCAAGGATCTATTCTTTCTCTCACTGACCCCATTTTGTTGTGGTGTTCTTGGTGCAGAAAAATTGTGAAAAATGCCATTTTCTTTACAAAATTCTTCAAATGAAGTATTTTGAAATTCCCTTCCATGATCACTTCTAATGATACAATTTTGGTAGATTGTTCGTTTTGGACTAGCTTGGCATAGTTTTTAAATGCCTTAAAAAGCTTCATTTTTATTTGCCAAGAATAAGGTCCAAGTGAACCTTGAGTATTCATCAACGATGACTAGTCCATATGAGTTTCCACCAAGGCTTTTTGTTCTTGATGGACCAAACAAGTCCATATGTATCAATTGTAGTGGTCTAGAGGTTGAAATGACATTTTTAGGTTTGAAAGAACTTTTTGTTTGTTTGCCTTTTTGACAAGCATCACATAATTATCCTTTATAAATTTCATTTTTGGTAGGCCTACAACAAGATCATGCTTGACCAATTTGTTTAAATGATCCATGTGAATATGAGCAAATCTTTTATGCCATAGCCAAGCATCATTATTGTCGCTTTACCAAAAGACATTTCATTTTTAAGGATAAAATGAAAGTATGTTTTTGAAACGCTTACCGACAAACTGATTTTCATTTGTAGCTTCATTTTGGATGATGCACTCATCTTTATTAAAAATTATCTTGTATCCTTTGTCACAAAGTTGGCTGATGCTTATGAGATTATGTTTTAGACCTTCAACATATAAGACATCTTCAATCGAGGGGATGGTGCTGTACCGACTTTTCCAATGCCTAAAACTTTTCCTTTGTTGTTGTCTCCATATACTACATGTCCCTTTGACTCAAGTGTTAAAGCTGAAAATTTTGTTATATCACCCGTCATGTGTTTGGAGCAGCCACTATCTAAGTACCACATGTTTGAAGTCTCTTGTTTGCAAACCTACAAAATTGAAATCAAACTTTATTAGGGTACCCAATGTGCTTTGGGTCCTTGATGGTAGTACATTTCTTTACCCATATGTAATGCCCTCTTGGAACACTAATGTTCTAATATGACATGTATTAGGTGTATGACCATGAAGACCACAATAAGAACAAGTAGGATTAAATCTACTGTTAGTAGCATATGTATGAGATTTATTTTGAATAATTTTCTTATTATAAAGATCATCATTTTTTATAACTATAATACTTTCTTGATTAGATTGACTACTTGCTTTAACAAAAATAGTTTTGTTCAAATTTGGTTTATCAAATTTGAATATCCAAGATCCACTTTTGTCATTTGAGTATCTTTGCATATTTAAAACATTTTTCCAATCCTAATTGTCCTTTTTCGTACCGTTCAATCACCCTATTTAATTGAACAATTTTGAAAGAGAGGGAATCACATTTATTGCATGCAAAATTCTGTTTTAGTTTTTCGGAATTTTTCTCCATAATATCAACTTTTTCTTGTAAACTTGAGATTTGTTTTCTTTTGTGTTGATACTAGTTTCCACAGATTTACATTCAATAAGTAATTCCTTATTGCGTTTTGAGCATCATTGTATTCTATAATTAATTCATTATTAGTCTTATTATAATGAGGAGAGTCTATATTACTAACCTCTTCTTCATCATCTGATTGATGCGAAAGCCATTAATGCAACATTGGCGCATTCTTCACTTTCTGTTACTGAAGATGAACTTACCTCATTGTCTTCCCAAGCTATGTATGCCTTCTTGAAATCTTCTTTTGTTGACATTCTTCTTAGCAAGGTTTGAGCAATCTGCTTTAATATGTCCTTGTTTTCCACATTCAAAGCAAGTAAAGTTTTGATTTGATGTAGAATTATCTTTCTTCTTGAAGCTTTTCCTTTTGAATGTTCTATCATTTTTAAGAAACTTACCAAATTTCTTAACAAGAAAGATAATATTTTCATCTTCATCTGAATCATTGTCTTTGATTTGTTCTTTTGATTCGGTCTTTAAAGCAATATTTTTTGTCTTCTTTTCTTGACTTTCATTTTGTTCTAGCCTTCCAAGTTCGATTTCGTGCTCTTGAAGTTTCCAAATAGTGCAGAAAGAGACATTTTGGATAGGCTTTTCTTTTCCGATATTGCTGTAACTTTTGGTTGCCATGCCATTGTCAATGACCTTAGTACTTTTAGATTTAGTTCATCATTTGTGAAGATTTTCGAGTGCTGTCAAATGATTGGTTAAGTGGGAGAACCTTTTCTGTAAATCTAGAATAGACTCTTCGGGCTGCATTCGAAATAACTCATATTCTTGTGATAGTGTGTTGAGTTTGGATCTCTTTACCTCAATGTGCCTTCGTGAGTTACTTCCAACGTATCCCATATTTCTTTTGTTGTTTTACAGTGAGATATGCGGAAAAACTCATCCATTCCTAGTGCAGATTGTAATATATTCTTAGCCTTTTTATCGAAAAGCACTTTTCTTTTATCCTCATCAGTCCAAGAATTTTTTATCTTTATTTCTTCTTTGTTATTGATGACAGTTTTTGGAATATGAGGACCATTTTCAACTGCATCCCATATATCGTCTCCTTGTGCTTCGAGATATGCTTGCATACAGATTTTCCAAAAATCGCAGTGCTCTCCAACAAAACATGGTGGCTTGGTACTGCTACCACCGTCTCTAAAAACAGGTTGTGCGGAAGCCATGAGTAATTGATCGAGGAATAAGTTACCTTAACCTGCTCTGATACCAATTGTAAGTATAGAAGTACGCCTAAGAGGGGGGGGGGTGAATTATGTGTTAGTAAATTTTCTTGTTTTTTGTGATATGGTAATTGGATTTTCTGAGTTTAAGAACAAGGCTTAATAATATATGCAGTAAGTAAATGAACACGTTAAGATTTATCTTGGTTCCCCTTATAACCAAGGGTACGTCCAATCCTCTTGCACACCACAAGAGATTAATCCAATACTTGTCAGAAAATGTACAACTCCCACCCTGGGATTCTTGCTACAAAACTTCTAACAATACTTCTAAGATAGCACACCACTATCTTACTTGTACAAATGATACAATAAGGTTTGAATGAGTATAAGATGTGGTATATTGATAAACAACTCAATAGTAATTCAAGTACTTGAGAACTTTTAGAATGATATGAAAATCTAATGCAAGTACTTAGAAAAATCAGAATTTTGTTCAAAGTTGTTTAATGAATTAATTCAAGGATTGTTGATTTTTGATCTAAAGTTATGGGGTATTTATACTCCATAAAACATCCTTTCAGATTCGTGGCCATTGATCCAAGAGGTTTGATGAAAAATTACAATGTTCTAGAGGCATCTTAGATCTGAAAAATTGTAATGTTTCCAGGTGTATTCGAATACATGTCTTTGTAACGTTTAAAAAATTCAAATTTTACATCTTGTATTCGAATACACATTAGTGTAGTCGAATACAGATTAGTGTATTTTAGCCTCTGACTTAGCTTGTATTCGACTACAGATGGGTGTAGTCGAATACACAAAAAGGATTTTTGGCCATTGACTTAGCTTGTATTCGACTACATATGGGTGTAGTCGAATACAACATTTAAAGTTTTGCCTCTGACTTAAGTTGTATTCGAATACAACATGGTGTATTCGAATACACTTATGCAAATTGTCAAAAATATGATTTTAAATGATTTGTTAATGTTGTTTTTGGTTTTCGAAAATATGTTAAATGCATATGTAAATATGAAATGTTCTCATGTATTTGAACTATTGATTTGTATCATATACCTTTACATTTAATCATTTACTATTTGGATTTTGAAGCTTATTGAAGATAGTTTGAGCTTCTTTTTGATCTTGCTGCATTGTCCATAGTTGGTGGTCTTGTCATCATCAAAAACATGTAGTTTACACAATCAAACAAACTATATTTTTGCTTCAACTTTTTCCTTCAAAAAACAAATCAAACTTATATGTTTCATCTATAGCTCAATCGCTTTCAATTTGTACAACTTCTTAATCTTATTTATCTACCTCTATTGTTGTGTTTACAATGTTTTTTTGCGTTTAAATTGCATACTTGCAACTAAATTAATATTCATATACAATAAAAATTATATTTAATTTATTAATTAAAATTTAAAGTTTTGGCACCCTTATAGATTTTAGTCAAGCTCTACTACTCATCACAAATCCATGAGCGTGTGGCTAAATTTGTTGGTGTGTAGTTTTTCCTTGAGATAATATTTTAGTGTGACCAACTTAGAGGTTATGGTTTTACAAAGTAAGCTTGATGAAATTGATAGTTGACCCATGTATAGATCATTGTATCAAAATATACAAAGTAGATATCAAGTGGAGTCTTCTCTTATGATAGATAGTACGAGACATGAGATCCTTCACCATTCAATACTTATAGATAACATTGAGATCATAGATATGGTGAAGGAACATACTTAAGGTTATGTTTTGGAGTGTATATTTTGTTTTAATATTATAATTTTTTTTAAATCTAAACGTAATTTTTAATTTTGAGTTTTCAATTAAGTTTTTAATTGTGAGTTGAGTTTTAATTTTGTTAAAAAATTAAATCATTTTATTTACTTAATTTATTATGAATTCACTAAATATAAAAATATTGTTACATATCAATAATTACTAATTTAAAAATTAATAAAATATTATATTAATAATTTAAATATTTTAAAATATTAAAATATTATACTTTATAATTTATTTATAATAATTTTAATAATTGTAGTTGAATCTAGTCGTCGTCGAACGGAGCCTTAAATTTAAAATCTTTTAGAACGTAAAATGAGTTTGAAAAAACTCAAATGATGTTGCCGCTGAAATTTTTTTCTTAAAAAAAAAGTAAAATAGACGGTTAATATAAAATAGAAATATAATTGATAAGAATACCTGTTAAATTAATAATTTTCAAAATTGAATCTATGGACCTCAAATTGATTGCATACTTGTAACTAAATATTTCATATACAATAAAATTATATTTAATTTATTAATTAAAATTTAAAATTTTGCACCCCTATAGATTTTATCAAGCTTCTCCACTCATCCCAAATCCATGAGCGTGTGGTTAAATTTGTTGGTGTGTAGTTTTTCCTTCAGATAACATTTTAGTGTGACCGACTTAGAGCTTATGGTTTTACAAAGTAAGCATGATGAAATTGATGGTTGACCCATGTATAGATCATTGTATCCAAAGATAGAAATTAGAGATTAAGTGGAGTGCTCTCTTATCATAAGTACGAGATGTAACACCCCAAATTTTATAACAAACTATTTTATTAATTAAATAGAATTTTTAGATAATTAATTTAGTGCTAAATTATTTTAGAATATATGTTGATTACCTTTAGGATTATTTTTCTTTATTGTGTATTTTCTATGATGTATTTATTCTGTACATATTTGACTAAGGTAAGTGATATAAATACAAAATATTTTATTGTATTATATTTTATATATTTATATTTTTTTTATAAATATAGTATCTTAGTGTACATATCTTAAGGTATTAAGATTTTAGGTGATTCTACGTGTATACGATATTTTATTGTATTGTTTGATCTAATGTTCAGTCTATGCACATAATTATATCTAATTTTTTATATAAATATATTCTAATTTAATATTTATTTTACAAATTATTATTTTGAAGTATTAAGTAATATGCTATTGAGTTTCTTTATTTTCATTCAGCTTATAATGGTATGATGATTGTATTTTTATGTGATTATTTTCAAAAATGTTAGTATTAACTTATAGTTATGTATTTTTGAATATTAGAGTTTTGGTTAAAATTAGATTATCTATGTTTAAAGAAAAAAAATAATATTATGTTAAAATAAGTGTTTTGAAAAAAAAGTTTTTAGTATGCATCAATAAAATAGATTATTATTGTACCGATTTTAGAAATACTTATAAATGAATTTTCTTTTCTTGGACTACGCGACTCTTTACACCCCTATTTTCTAAATCTGACAATTAGAATTGGATACATGGCAACAAAACCCATTTTCCTCTCAATCGTCCACAATTCGTTTGCCATTTTGAAATGATCCCAACCTCTATCCCACACAAATCGGCACTAAATCCATTTTGACATTAATTACTGATCGTGACTCCGTAATAATCGAACGCTGTGTTTCTTTTTCCTTGGGAGTGTTTTTGACCGATCGATCACCACGTTTGTCGTCTCAAAAACTGACATCTGTTTTTATTCCCCTTGTTGAAACCTTCAGAAGCACTACTCATTTGGTTTTTTCTGGGAAGGTTGACATTCGGGACCCTTCCAGGCGCTCCGACGAGTCGTGTGAGACATTTTCTGCATTTTTTTTCATCGTTTTGACTCCAATTTGGTTCCTAAAATCATTATTAATTATTTAACATTTATTTTTATGCTCCGCATAATTTATCAGTCCTGTCTCAACGATTTCGTCAACTTGTCGATTATTCGGACTTGCTCGCTGGACGTTGTCGATCTGCAGGTTATAGTTCTCATTGATTTTTGGGTTTGATAAAGCGTCGAAATAAGGTAAGAGGTGAGAGAGCGTTTGAATTCATGAGTATAATATATTGTGAGATGAACGGAAAAACCGTATTTCCCAACGATTCATCAGGGGCTCGCTACGTACGGCAGTAGCCCTTTGAGTGGTAAATTAATTAATATGCAAAATGGAAATTGTGAGATTAAAATTTGGAATAGAAATATTTATAAGGTGTTGATTGATTTAATTTCGATAAATGTGTGATATTTGATATTATTGAGATATTTAACATAATTGTGATATTTGATATTATTGCGATATTTGATATCATTGGGATATTTGATTTCAAATGAATTTGGTGCACATGTTTGATTAATTTAGTTTATGTGAATGCAGCGTATAATGTAAGTTTAATTGATGATGATGTATGATTTATGATATAAATTTGTGATAAGTTTATGTGATAATAATGATGATGTTTCATATATGATAGTGATTCTATAAAATTGTGATGAGTTTATGTGATGATATATGATTAATGATAGTGATATTGTGAATTTGTGATGAGAATATTGAAGTAACCCCATAGTTGGTGAAATAATTTTTATTCCAATTTGTGTTTGAGATGACGGTCTTAATGGATTATCATAGGCCAACGAGGGGAGAAAATAAATATTGAGAATTTGTGAAGTGAAGATTATTTTGTCATCATATAGGTAGGGTCTGACAAGCGTAGTGATTCTGGGGAAGTAAAACTGAATGAGCCTGATCCTGGCGGTCTACTATTGAGCCTTAAGGCAAGATTGTTAGACCTTGGAGGTATTCGGGTGGGGAATTCCTAGGTGACTTGGAGGTAGCACTCCAAATGTCGGGAGCTACCATGCAACACACGTTTACCTCCACTGTCACGTTTATGTGTCTCGGGTTGAGTTGAGGGGATCTATGAGGACAGGGCCAATTTGAATTGCCCGTCCACTGAGATGGTGGCATAGTATCAAGCCTCCTAACCAAGTACTTCAGAGTTAGAATGGTACCACATTGTGAAGTAGAGTCTAAGTTCATGCATAGCATTGCTTTTTCTTGTGATTGTTTTGTTGTGATTAATATGTATTATGTGTGATAATAATTTATGCGATGATTTGATGTTACAATGAAGTGCATTGATTTTCTTTGATTTTGACTATATAGTGTGATGTTTTTCCTTGAAGAATGTTTGTGTAATGATACGATTTATTGATGATTAATTGCGTGTTCCTCTTATTTATATTATACTATCAACATGATTTCAAAACTCACCTGTTTCGTTGTTTGTGTTTGACTGGTTTGGCCCTGCGTTTGTGAAATCGCAGTTGTTACAGGTTAATGAGTCTCGAAGTTCAAGTTTGGGAGAAACCCCGCTCTGATAGGTGATACCGGGAATTAAGAGTTGTAATGTGTATTTTACTTATGTTATTACAAATGACTTTTTATATGAAAACTTAGTATGAGTAAGTCTTGGGAATTAAATCAAGAAATTATAGTTAAATCAAGTTCATTGATGTTGTACTATTATAATTGAAAAAAAAAAAACAAAGTTGAATTGTTACAGGTGTATTTAGAGAAACGTGATATCCTAAATTAGATATTAAAGTTTTTATTCTCTTTAACAGGTTTTCTTTATTCGCTGCATGTTTTCTTCAAATAATTTAGTATATGTTATTATAAATGTTATTTTGGGGTTTAGGGTGTCACACCAGCCGCTTCCTATTTGCAATCAAGTACGTAGGTAAACTTCATCTATTTGATTTCAACAAATACATATGATATTTGAGAGATAATTAGGATGAGCCATATGTCTGAATTTTTAGGGATAAGTAGGATGAGTCATACATATGAATTTTGAGGGATAATTAGGATGAGTCATACTATGGAAATTGGCACACAAGAACAACAATCAATGGCCTATAATTCAACTTGATTATCATGAGTAGTATTATAGGCTATTTTTTTTTTTGAATTCTGGAGGAAAAAGGAAAAATAATAATACTTATAGGATTGTGGAATTGATAATTATTTTAAAGATAGTAATTTGATATATTTTATGAGGGAATTTGATAATTATTTCTAAGAAGATGATTTGATATATTATAATATATATATAATATATATATATATAATTATATATATATATAATATATAATATATATATATACTATATATATGGCTAAAATTACATCTATGGTCCCTTAACTTAATTTCAGATAACGTTTTAGTCATTTATCTTTTTTTTCCCGACTTGGCCTTTATTTTAAGTTTTAAGTGACAATTTGATATTATATGTTTTAAATTTCAACATTATGATATGCCATTTGATATGATCAATATATTTCAAAAAAATATCAGATCGGATATAACTCATAAAATATAATATATCTTCAATGAAATACAAAATTTCATCAATTTCATTAACGCAAATCTTCAATAAAACTCATATTTTCATAACTTTATTTGTATTTTAAGGATAAATGACTAAATCGGGAAAAAAGAAGATAAGGACTAACGTTACCTGAAATTAAGTTTTTAAGGACCACAGATGTATTTGCCTATATAATAAGAAATGATATTATAGATAAACTCACATAATCCATATTAATAGTATAAAAAAATTATAAATGAGAATGAAATTTAAAGAAATTAATATTTTTTTGAAACTAATATTAACGAGTTACAACTGACATGAATAATATAAAGGAGTTTAACAAAAAATATATAGGAAAAGTAGATAAATAAAAAAAATGCATGAATAAAATGAAAAATAAAGGGACTTGGCTTAACAACTAGAAACTAGAGAGGATGCTGATGCGCAGAGATCCAGATCCAGCACGACTGTTAGCGCAAAACTAATTCCAGAGTTTTGCCATTTTTTGTGTTATATAGCCCCAGCTGTTGCCACAATACTCCATAGCTTTTTGCTAAAATACTCCATTGTTTTGTACCAGCCGTAGCCAAAATACCCCATTGTTTTGTACCAGCCGTGTGGCCACATACTCCGTTGTTTTGTCCCAGCCGTTGCCACAATATTCATTGTTTTGTCTCAGCCGTTGCCACAATACTCCGTTGTTTTGTACCAGCCGTTGCTACAATACTCCATTTTTTGTACGTTGTTTTGTATCAGCGGTTGCCACAATACTCCATTGTTTTTGTCCCAACCGTTGCCACAATACTCCATTGTTGTGTACCAGAGGTTGCCACAATACTCCATTGTTTTGTCTCAGCCGTTGCTTCAATACTCCCATTATTTGTATCAGTCGTTGCCACAATACTCTATTGTTTTGTCTTAGTCGTTGCCACACGTTGTTTTTGTACCTGCGGTTGCCACCATGTTTTGTCCCAACCGTTGCCACAATATTCCATTGTTTGTAAACAAACAGTGCCACAATACTCTGTTGTTTTGTACCAGCCGTTGCCACAATACTCTGTTTGTTTTGTACCAGTCGTGACACAATACTCTGTTGTTATATTAGTTGTTGCCACAATACTCCGTTGTTTGTACCAAGCCGTTGCCACAATACTCCATTGTTTTGATCTTGTTTTGTACCGCCTTTGCACAATACTCAATTGTTTGTCCTAACCGTTGCCACAATACTCCATTATTTGTTACCAGTCATTGTCCACAATACTCCATTGTTGTTGTAACCAGCCGTTGCCACAATACTCCATTATTTTGTTCCAGCGTTGCCACAATACTCCATTGTTTGGTCCCACCGAGTTTTCTCTCTTTTGTCTGTATACAACAGAGAGTCGACATCTTAAAAATTTCTTTTAAAGGTTCTAAACATTTGACATAACTGATAATAACCTTCTTTTCCATTTAAAAAAAGAGTACTGCAATGAATGCAACTAGCCAGATTAGCAGAATCACTCTAAAACAAGACTCACACACGATTTGCGCCGTTTTAGTTGCAAATGTCGCATTAAACACCAAAGTGATTAGAAATTGTACAATGTATTTGTTCGTCTTGTCTAGAAAAAGGAAAAGTGATATTGTTACATATGTAACATTCACCAGGTTAAATAGAAATGTTATAAAGTCTTCGTTCCCTATCAAGAGTGAATAATGTTCAAGAGCTACATCAATGAAACACCCATTGACAGGTAAAATTGTCATGTAAATGAAAAAAAAAGTTTCAATATTTCAAAGTCAATCTCGTTTGACATGGTGAAAAAAGAAGGAAGTGTACTGAGATTTTGAGTGGAAAAAGCAGAAGGCAGCGACACAATTATTGGTGGATATGGAGTAACGTATTTAAAAGCAATAATTGCAAGTTACGTTTTTTTGTTTAAACCAAATGCAAGATAATAAATTTTTGGGCCCAACGTCTAGAAGTTGCAAGGTAATAAACTGATACTTATTTATTTATTTATACTAAAAGTAAATTATTATTTAATATGTGTAATCTCAAATACTTATTGTACTTAACTTGGTGGTTAAAAGTATTATTTTGTAATATTAAAGTTCAAATTTAAATTGGAAAATATTTATAAAATAATTATTAGTGTCACTTTTAATTAATAAAATTTTATTCGTTTCTTAATTTTATTTCAAACAATTGATATATTATCATCTTGTCCCTATAAATACAATGACATTGATAAGTATATGGACGAGTCTAACATATTACATCACCATTTTTCTACACTTAAGTGTGTGAATCTAATTATTAAATTACTTTAAATAAATATAACATCCTATTTGTTTATAAATGACTCAATTTTACTACTTTGTTATATCATTCACCAAACATACATTCAAATTATTTGTTCCTTCAAAAATTCAATTCACTCATTTTAAGATTGATTTACAGTAGATTTTAAAGCTACTTTTATTCTCTTATATTTTAAATAAATAAAGAAAAAACAAATTTAGTATTCTAGAGTTGTTGGGCTCGTTAAAGAAAAATGTTGTATCTACATTAAATCGTTGTTTTCATCTCTTTTTTATACAGGACAAAATTCCTCAAATTATTAACATTCTAATTTATATATATGTATATGCACTTTTCATGCCACACTTATCAATTGTTTGGACCAGCCGTTGGCATACTTCATTGTTTGATACCATTGTTACCACAATACTCCATTGTTTTCCAAAATACTCAGTGGTTTTGTACCAGCCGTTGCCACAATAATCCGTGGTTTATTTTGTACCTTGCCACATTAAAACCCCTCCGTTGTTTTGTCCTAAGCCGTTGCCACAATACTTCGTTGTTCTTGTCCCAGCCGTTGCCACAATACTCCGTTGTTATTGTACCAGTTGCCACAATACTCTGTTGTTTTGTACCAGTCGTTTGCCACAATACTCCGTTGTTTTATACCAGCCATTGCCACAATACTCCATTGTTTTGTACCAACAGTTGCCATAATGCTCCGTTGTTTTGTATCAGCCGTTGCCACAATGCTCCGTTGTTTTGTACCAGCCGTTGCCACAATACTCCGTTGTTTGTATTAGCCGTTGCCACAATACTCCGTTGTTTTGTATTAGCCGTTGCCACAATACTCCATTGTTTTGTACCTTGTTTTGTAACAGCCGTGCCACAATTACTCAATTGTTTTGTCTCAGCCGTTGCCACAATACTCCATTATTTTGTAACAGCCGTTGCCACAATACTCTATTATTTTTTTCCCACCGGATTTTCTCTCTTTTGTATATAATCAAACAGAGAGTCGACATCTTGAAAAATTTCTTTTTAAAAGTTCTAAACATTTGACATAGTTGATAATAACCTTCTTTCCATTCAAAAAGGAGTATTGCAATGAATGCGACTAGCTAGATTAGCAGAATCACTCTAAAACAAGACTCACACATGATTTGCGCCGTTTTAGTTGCAAATGTCGCATTAAGCACCAAAGTGATTAGAGATTGTACAATGTATTTGTTCGTCTTGTCTAGAAAAGGAAAAGTGATTACTGTTACATACGTAACATTCACCAGGTTAAATAGAAATGTTATAAAGTCTTCGTTCTCTATCAAGAGTGTAGAATGTTCAAGAGCTAAAATCAATGAAACACTCCATTGGCACGTAAAATTGCCATGTAAATGAAAAAAAAAGTTTCAATAGTTCAAAGTCAGTCTCGTTTGACATGGTGTAAAAAGAAGGAATTGTACTGAGATTTTGAGTGGAAAAAGCAGAAGGGCAACGACGCATTTATTGGTGGGATAGGAGTAACGTATTTAAAAAAAATAAAAATTGAATAAGACAAACGATTCTCTTATTGTTGCTTTTGCAATATGTGTGTTTTTTTGGTGTGGAATCAGAGGTCGAGTGGTGGACAGAGAAAAATTTCGCAATTTACGTTACAGTTTTTTTGTTTTAAACAAATGCAAGATAATAAATTTGGGCCCAACGTCTAACAGTTGCAAGGTAATAAACATACTTATTTTATTATTTATTTATTTATTTATACTAAATGTTAATTATTATTTAATATGTGTAATCAAATTACTTACTGTACTAACTTGGTGGTAAAAGTATATTTTTGTAATATCAAAGTATCAAATTAAATTGAAAATATTTATAAATAATTATTAGTGTCACTTTAATTAATAAAGTTTTATTCGTTTCTTAATTTTATTTCAAAAAAATAAAATAAGAACTGCCCTTAAAGTTAAAATTCATTACTTTTTATATTTTTATATATAAATGATTGTATCATCTTGTCCTATAAATACAATGACATTGTTATATATGGACAAGTCTAACTATTAGATCGCCACTTTTCTACACATAAGTGTGTGAATCTAATATTTAAATTACATTAAAAAAATATAACATCTTATTTGTTTGTAAATGACTCAATTTTACTACTTGTATATCATTCACCAAACATATATTCAAATTATTTGTTCCTTCAAAAAACTCAATTCACTCATTTTAAGATGATTACAGTAGATTTCAGAGCTACTTTTACTCTCTTATATTTCTAAAATAAATAAATAAAAAACAAATTTGTATTCTAGAGTTGTTGGGCCCATTAAAGAAAAATGTGTATGTACATTGAATCGTTGTTTTCATCTCTTTTTTCTATACAGGACAAAAATTTCCTCAAATTATTAACATTCTAATTTATATATATGTATATGATCTTTTCATGGCACAATACTCCATTGTTTTGTACCGGCCGTTGCCACAATAATCTGTTGTTTTGTCTCAGTCGTTGCCACAATACTCCGTTGTTTTGTATCAGCCGTTGCCACAATACTCTGTTGTTTTGTCCCAGCCGTTGCCACAATACTTCGTTGTTTTGTCTCAGCCGTTGCCACAATACTCCGTGTTTTTGTATCAGCCGTTGCCACAATACTCCGTTGTTTTGTACCAGTCTTTGCCACAATACTCCGTTGTTTTGTACTAGCCGTTGTCACAATACTCCATTGTTTTGTACTAGTCATTGCCACAATACTTCATTATTTTGTATCAGTTGCAACAATATTCCATTGTTTTGTCCCATCCGTTGCCACAATACTCCATTGATTTGTATCAGTCGTTGCCACAATACTCCATTGTTTTTGTCTTAGTGATTGCCACAATACTTCGTTGTTTTGTCGCAGCCGTTGCCACAATACACCGTTGTTTTTGTTGCCCAACCGTTGCCACAATACTCGGTTGTTTTATAACAACCGTTGCCACAATACTCTGTTGTTTTGTACCAACCGTTTATTTTGTACCAGCCGTTGCTTCAATACTCCGTTGTTTTCTACCAGCCGTATGCCACAATACTCCATTGTTTCGTTACAGCCGTTGCCACTATACTCCGTTGTTTTCGTACCTGCCGTTGCCACAATACTCCGTTGTTTTGTACCAACCGTTGCCATAATACTCAATTGTTTTGCCACAATACTCCATGGTTTTGTCGCCACAATAATCCATTGTTTTTGTACCAGCCGTTGCCACAATACTATATTATTTTTGTCTCAGTCGTTGCCACAATACTCCATTGTGTTTGTCCCACCGGTTTTCTCTCTTTTTGTCTATAATCAACAGAGAGTCGACATCTTGAAAATTTCTTTTAAAGGTTCTAAACATAGTTGATAATAACCTTCTTTCCATTTAAAAAGGAGTACTGCAATGAATGCAACCTAGCCAGATTAGCAGAATCACTCTAAAACAAGAACACACACACGATTTGCGCTATTTTTAGTTGCAAATGTCGCATTAAGCACCAAAGTGATTAGAAATTGTACAATGTATTTGTTCGTCTTGTCTAAAAAAAGGATAAGTGATACTGTTACATACGTAACATTCACCAGGTTAAATAGAAATGTTATAAAGTCTTCGTTCTCTATCAAGAGTGAAGAATGTTCAAGAGCTACATCAATGAAACAATCCATTGACAGGTAAAATTGCCATGTAAATGAAAAAAAAGTTTCAATATTTTGAAGTCAATCTTGTTTGACATGGTGAAAAAGAAGGAAGTGTACTTAGATTTTGAGTGGAAAAAGCAGAAGACAACTACACATTTATTGGTGGGTTAGGAGTAACATATTTAAAAGAATAAAATTGAATAAGACAAACATTTTTGTTATTGTTGCTTTTGCAATATGTGTCCTTCAAAAAAAATCATTCACTCATTTTAATATGATTACAGTAGATTTTAGAGCTACTTTTATTCTCTTATATTTCTAAATAAATAAATAAAAAACAAATTTGTATGCTAGAGTTGTTGGGCCCATTAAAGAAAAAAATGTTGTATGTACATTGAATCGTTCTTTCCATCTCTTTTTCTATACATGACAAAAATTCCTCAAATTTATTAGCATTCTAATTTATATATATGTATATGCTCTTTTCATGCCACAATACTCCGTTGTTTTGTACCAGCCGTTGCCACAATACTCCATTGTTTTTGTATCGGTGTGCCACAATACTTTTACCTGGCAATGAGGTGTTTGATTGGTGTTGTTCATTATTTTGTACAATACTCTGTTGTTTTGTCTTCAGCCGTTGCCACAATACTCCGTTGTCAATATACCCGCGTTATCCAAGTGTTAAATATTTACAAAATTGTCACCGCCTCATTTTATTAAATGGCATGAATATTTACAAAATTGCCACCACCTCATTCTAAACGACGTTTTATCCTTAAATCGGTTATCTATATAACTGCATTAAACAACTTTTAAATATTTACAAAATTGCCACCGTTTCATTTTATTAAATGACATTTTATCTTTACTTCGGTTATCAATATAACCGCATTAAGTAAGTTTTAAATATTTACAAAATTGTCACCGCTTCATTTTATTAAGTGGTTTACCAATTAATTGATTTAGCCACGTGGAGTATGATGTGTCGCGACTTAAAATTTCGAGTGTTCCTCGAATTCAATTGAGTCGCCACCAAAATTTATTTTAAAATACGGAAAATATTGGAAACCCTTAAAATAGAAAAAATAATAAAAAAATGGTCTTTTGAAACCAAATTTTGAGTTCGGGAAGTCGATTATGCGTAGGGAAGGTACTAGCACCCTACGACATCGTTAAAATACGGTTACCTATAACTAATTGTACAAAATTAATATTAACTTAAGTATATTTATTTTTCTTATTATTAAATAATGATAAACAATTATTACTATATTTAAATATGATTTTGAAATAAATATGTACTTAACAAATAAATGACAAAAAAAGAAATTTTTATTTATGTGCTTGACAAGAATGTGATCTTGCTCCTACGTATCTCCCGATGCGATGGAGAAGTCAAAGCTACGTAGTTCTTGGTTAAAAAAATACGGATGTGTTGAGTGTGTTTTAAAGAAAAATTTGTTTTGTGATAAAAAATGTTTTGACAAAATAGAAAAATAAAAGAGTTAGATTTGAATAGATATATTAAAATACGAGTTTTAAGATGATCAAGTTGTACAACTCGTGTCCCAAAACTTAAGGAATAAAGAAAGATGTCACATCTAATTTAATCCTCTAAAAAATTTTATTATTCTCGATTATAGTTTATCCAAGATATTCTCTAATAAATAGATTTTAGTTCAAATTAAAATAAGAAATAAATAAATAGAATAAAATAAATAAATAAATAAAGAGAATTTTCAAGAACTATCAAGTAGTACTACTTGTGTTTTAAACACTCAAAGATAAAAAAAGTTACATCTAATAAATAGGTTGATTTTTAGATCATTAGTTAATATGAACGAATAAATAGAATAAAGTAAATAAATGAATGAATATAAATAGAATAAAATAAATAAATAAAATAAATAAATAAAGAGAATTTTAGAACTATCAAGTTGTACTACTTG